>JAXQQM020059945.1:0-46096 GCA_034641835.2 Pinus albicaulis
TCCCAAGGTGTTTAAGCCTGGAATCTGCATTACATTGGCTGCAGTTACGTTGGATCCCAACATGTTACTGGTATCCCCTGCAATATCTAGGCCCTTGAACATGAAGTCATTTGCAGTAACCATGCTTGCATCTCTACATGGGAACCCGTTCACATTAACTGCAATCATGAAATTCAAATGTACATGATCAGATTATAGTATTCACATCGCATGAATTAACGAAACCACAACAACATACATATATATTATATGATTTGCAAACACATGATCACCTCAAACTCAAAGTCTAATTATTACATACCTCCACTGGTGGTGTCAGCCACGCAAACGTCTTGTATAGGATCTGCATCACCTGCACGCACAATAACAATATTATGCGCCACTAGTACTACAAGCGCTAGAGCTAGAAAGGATTTCATGGTACTGGACTGCAGCTAACTCAGGCACTTCAATTCTTCGATTCGAGTAGAGTAGATGCTCCCTCTGATCTGATCCTTAGATGATAGATGGAGTTTGATGAAATATGAAGAGCATTCTTCCTTTTTATAACGACAACGCCAAGAACTTGAATTTGCTTGATGGACTCCGTCTTGTAGTTGTTAGTTGTTGGACGCGGTTGTGTGTGTGTGTGTTTCGAAATTAAAATTGAGAGAGACGCAGTCATAGTCATAGTCATTGTCAATCCCAATCCCGTCTGCCACATACGACGGCGTCCTCATTGATTGCGTCTCAACCAAGATTGGTTGAAGGGATATGTTTTAGATTTAAGTCTCTCAACGAAGCTGTCAACAATTTCAATTTCGTGACTTGGTCACTCTGTCTACTCGTTCGTTTCTGTTTTTCTTTCATTTGTTAAACAGAAAAGAATAGTATTGCACAACACCACCACCACAACAACAACAGTAACAGTGTGAGGGCACCTTTTCCATTTTATTTGTTAAACAGAATAGAATAGTATTGTACAACACCACCACAACAACAACAGTAACGGTGTGAGCGCACAAATATTTCTTTTAAATAAATAAATTATATATGTAAACACTGCACTAAGTCGTCCACAATGGAAAAATATATATATATTTATCCATAACATTATTATTATTATTTATTTATCTAGTGTGTGCACTAAACAATCTCCATCTTCCCATGTCCAAACATAACATATATCGCTATGAGTATTATTTCCATTGTGTTAACGGTCTTCGCTATGAGGATTATTTCCGATGTGTTAACGGTCTGCAAAGTCAAACTTTGTTCAATAAGATGAAACAACCACTCTTTACTCAAATTACCCTAATCCTTACTTTAAAAAACAACTCCATTTCATTTCACAGTGGTTTCAGGTCTTGTGGTTTGTTGGAATTAATTTCCAACTGCCCGCATAACCGGACAGCAGAGTGCAGGCGGCAAGACAGTCCGCGGGGGTTGATGAAAGTTTGTGGGCAGATGAATGAACCCCCTCGGAATTGTTGCTGACGTCATCAGCAGCTGGGGGCCCACATATATTATACGGCCCATATGTTATATGTTTTATAATGATCGCCGGTTAAAATGTTTATTACGGCATTTGTTATAAAACATAGTTGGTTTTAAATGTTTTATTTGTTATTTGTTTTATTTTTAATATATGTGAATTATATATTAAAAGGCTCGTGAGGCATGTATGTTTTATTTTTATTACACAGCAGTGTATGTAAAAAGATAAAAAGACAGAAATGTAATTTGGAATTACACAGCAGAATTGTTAAATACACAGAACAATGAATGTGCACATCAGTGCGGGAAGGAGAAAATATCACAGAGCCACCGTGCAATTTGCCATCAATGCATAATAGAGCGGTGCTGAAAGAAGTTATTGAAGCCATTAAGATTGTCAAGCGGTGATAATTTAGTGGTTGAGTAAATTTATGACTCAGATATTTCTGTTTTGTTATATGCAGAAACAGAGTCATTTGTTATGTAATGTTTTTTGATACACAACAGCGTATTTTAAAATAGAGATAGAGAATAATTTTTATGCACAGCAGAGTGCATTTTTTTAAAAGACAGAGAGCTGTAATTTTTTTATTACACACAGCAGAGTGTTTTAGAAAAATACATAGTATACACAGCAGTGTTTATTTTTAGTGAGACAGAGTGTTTTTACACAGACAGTGAGTTTTATTTGTGCACTGTGACAGCAGCAGTCACAATTGTAAATCCCTCTTTTGAGGAAGAATTGTAACAACAATTTTATTAATAGAATTTTTTTTATGTGAAACTCTGTCACTATGAAAGAAATTCTGAATATTTCTCTGTGTTAAGGAAAGGGATTTTTATTTTTTTGGAATTCTGAAAATTCCAACATGGTATCAGAGCCAATCCAGGCTATTTGAAGGTCAAATAAGCTGAAGGAAAGGAGTTCTTCATTGCAGAAGCCTCTCCAGCAGTGTGAAGGTTCAGACAAGAAGAATTCGAAGGTATTTCTCTATATAGTTTTGTGTTACTATTGCAGTACAGTTGATTAGTTTTAAACACACAGTCAAGTGTTTTTGAAATCATAGTTAAGAGTGCAGAATGGCTGGAGCCAGCATAGGTATGAGTTTGGGAAATATCCATCTCCCACAATTCAATGGAAAAAATTATGACTACTGGTCAATAACTATGAAAGCTTTATTTACCTCACAAGAGTTATGGGAATTAGTTGAGGATGGCTTTGAAGAGCTAGCAAATGAAGTAGAGTTTCTTCTTTTAACTTAGGCAGAAAGAGAGTCACTGAAGAACAATAAGAAGAAATATGCCAAGGCTCTTTTCTTCTTGTATCAAGCAGTGCATGAGAGTGTGTTTCCAAGGATAGCAGCAGCTAAGAAATCCAGTGAAGCATGGGAAACTCTCAAGACAAATTATCAAGGCATGGAGAAAGTGAAGACAACAAAACTTCAGTTGCTGAGGAGAGATTTTGAGACTCTCTCTATGAAGGAGTCAGAAAATATTGACTCATTCTTCACTCATGTGATTGGAATGGTCACACAAATAAGATCTCATGGAGAGACTCTTGAAGACAAGAGGATTGTTGAAAAACTCTTGAGAAGTTTACCCTCAAGATTCGATGTGATTGTCACCACCATAGAAGAGACAAGGGATCTCACAAAGTTTTCAGTGGATGAACTTCATGCATCACTGATGACCCATGAACAGAGATTGGGTAGGAGTGAAAACTCATCTCTAGAACATGCTTTTAAGTCCCAGATGTCTTTCAGAAGAGGAAGAGGGCAAGGCAAAGGAAGAGGAAGAGACAGAAGCCAAAACAGAGGTGGAAGGAACAGTCCAGCAAATGCTCAAGGAAGGGGCAGCAATCCAAATCAGCATCAAGGCCAAGGCAGCAGCCAACAAAGTGGTCAGCAGAATGCTCAAGGACAAAGGTATGACAAATCCAATGTCCAATGTTATAATTGTAAGAAATATGGTCATTATGCTAATGAATGTAGAAAGAAGAAGCAGACTGATATGAGAAGTGAAACTAGTGCAAATTTCACAAAAGAAAATAACAGCCAAAGTAATTTGTTTTTAGCTTGTAATATGGCTGAAGAAAAGAGTGAAGACTTATGGTTTCTAGACTCCGGTTGTAGTAACCATATGACAGGAAACTTAGCAACGTTTTCTATGTTAGATGAAAGTGTGCAGTCACAAGTCACACTAGGAACTGATAGCAAAGTTTCTGTTATGGGAAAAGGAGATGTAAATGTTTTAACAAGATTAGGTGCAAGGAAAACCATAGTAGATGTTTATTATGTTCCAGGAATGAAGTGTAACCTCTTAAGTGTTGGACAGCTTGTCCATAAGGGGTATAATGTTTTCTTTGATAATGATGTTTGTACCATCATGGACAAACCACCCAGCAAACAATGTATTGCTGAAGTGAAGATGACAAGGAACAGGATGTTCCCTCTCAGAATGAGAGCAGACTTGAAGAATGGTGAAGAGAAAGCAACAGTTGCACAAGAGACTTACCAAAGAAAACCAAAAGATTATAGTTGGTTATGGCACTTGAGATTTGGACATCTCAACTTTGGAGGTCTTAATTTGTTGAACAGAAAAGGAATGGTAAGTGGTTTACCATTGATAGAGAAACTGGACAGCCTTTGTGAAGGTTGTATTCTTGGGAAACAACACAGAGAAAGTTTTCTTTCCGGGAAAAGCATAAGGGCAAAAGCACCCTTAGAGATTGTCCACTCAGATGTATGTGGACCAATGCAAACTCCATCACTTGCTAGCAGCCACTATATCTTAACATTCATAGATGATTTTACAAGAAAAACTTGGGTTTACTTTTTGAAAAATAAAAGTGAAGTGTTTGAAAATTTTTGCAATTTCAAAGCACTTGTTGAGAACCAGAGTGGGCTGCATACCAAAGTCTTAAGGACTGATAGAGGAGGTGAGTATATATCTAAAGATTTTCTACGTTTTTGTAGAGAAAATGGTATTCATAAACAATTTACAACTAGATATACTCCGCAACAAAATGGAGTAGCCGAAAGGAAGAACCGAACCATAATGGACATGGCGAGGAGTATGTTAAAGGCAAAGCATTTGCCTAATGATTATTGGGCTGAAGCTGTACATTGTGCAGCTTATATCTTGAACAGGTGCCCTACAAAAGCAGTTATGAACAAAGTGCTGGAAGAGACATGGAGTGGCGCAAAGCAAAGTGTCACACATATGAAAGTTTTCGGATGTGTGGCTTATGCACACATTCCGGATCAGCTAAGAAAGAAGTTGGACAGCAAGGGGGAGAAATGTATTTTCATTGGATACAGTGAGGAATCCAAGGCATACAGGTTATATAACCCATCCAGCAAGAAGTTTCTTGTGAGCAGGGATGTTCAGTTCATTGAAGAGGAAGTTTGGGATGGAAGCATAGAGAAAACAGTGAATGTTAAACACTGTTTATCTCATGATGAGAATGATGATGAGTTGGCTGAAATACACCCCCAAACAGCAACACCAACACCGCAAAGCACACCCTTGAGGAGAAATGAAAGTGCTTCTCCAAGCACACCACAAGGAGGAAATTCAAGTGCTTCTTCAAGTACTTGTACACCTACTGAAAGAGGTAAGAAATTCAGAAGTTTGAAAGAAATTTATGAACAAGATATCAATTCTTTGTTTGCTTTATATTGTCATGTTGATGATCCTGTTCATTTCGAAGAAGCTATCAAGGATAGGAAATGGATAGAAGCTATGGATGAGGAAATTAATGCCATAGAGAGGAACAAAACTTGGGATTTGGTTGAACTCCCAAAAGGTAAAGATGTCATAGGTGTTAAATGGGTCTACAAGACCAAGAGTAATGCTGAAGGCAAGATAGAGAGACACAAGGCAAGGCTTGTTGTCAAAGGCTATAAACAGAAGCATGGCATAGATTATGAGGAAACTTTCGCACCGGTTGACAGAATGGAAACCGTGAGAGCAGTGTTGTCTATAGCAGCACAAAACAGATGGAAAGTTTACCAAATGGACGTGAAGTCAGCATTCCTAAATGGAGTGTTAATGGAAGAGGTTTACATTGATCAACCTCTCGGCTATGAAAAGAAAGGCCAAGAGCACAAAGTGTGCAAGTTGAAGAAAGCTCTTTATGGGCTAAAGCAAGCGCGAAGAGCGTGGTACAGTAGGATAGATTCCTATCTACTGGAAAATGGTTTTGAGAAGTGTGAGGGGGAACCCACCCTCTATATCAAAGAACAAGATGGTAAAATTTTGATTGTAGTCTTGTATGTTGATGATGTTATTTTTACAAGTAATGATGATTGCCTTATTGAACATTTTAAAACAGTCATGAAAGAAGAATTTGAAATGACTGACATGGGTTTGTTGAGATACTTCATGGGAATAGAAGTAGAACAAGATAAAAATGGGATTTTTATCTCACAGGAAAAGTATGTTAATGAGGTACTTGAAAGATTTAACATGCAGGAAAGCAAAGCAGCGATCACTCCCACAGTGATGGGATTAAAGCTCAGCAGAGAGGACAGCAGCAAGGATTTTGATCCTAGTTTGTACAAGAGCATAGTTGGAAGCCTTATGTATTTGACTGCAACTAGGCCGAACATAATGCATGCTGTTAGTTTGATTTCCAGGTTCATGGAAAAGCCAAATGATGCACATTGGCAAGAAGCAAAAAGAATTTTGAGGTACGTTAAAGGTACTAAAAGGTTTGGTATTTTTTATACTACTTCAGAATGTTCAGATTTAGTTGGATACACTGACAGTGATTGGGCTGGAAGTGTAGATGATCGGAAGAGCACTTCCGGTTATGTTTTTCATATGGGTTCAGGAGCCATTTCATGGGCTTCTAAGAAACAGCCAATTGTGGCATTGTCTACAGCAGAGGCAGAATATGTAGCAGCTACAACAGCAGCGTGTCAAGTAGTTTGGATGAGAAAAATGTTGAGAAGCTTATGTCAAGAACAGGTAAAAGGGACAGTGATATTTTGTGACAATAGTTCAACTATTGCATTGTCTAAAAATTTTGTTTTTCATAAAAGGACAAAACACATTGACACCAAATTTCATTTCATACGGGCATTGGTTAGCAATGGCGAGATTGTTTTGCAGCATTGCAGAACAGAGGATCAATTAGCAAACATCCTCACAAAGCCACTTCAGCAGAAAGGATTTGAACATTTCAGAAAATGCATGGGTATGCAAGAAAACCCAGCAGTTGAAATTAAGGGGGAGTGTTGGAATTAATTTCCAACTGCCCGCATAACCGGACAGCAGAGTGCAGGTGGCAAAACAGTCCGCGGGGGTCGATGAAAGTTTGTGGGCAGAGGAATGAACCCCCTCAGAATTGTTGCTGACGTCATCAGCAGCTGGGGGCCCACATATATTATACGGCCCATATGTTATATGTTTTATAATGATCGCCGGTTAAAATGTTTATCACGACATTTGTTATAAAACATAGTTGGTTTTAAATGTTTTATTTGTTATTTGTTTTATTTTTAATATATGTGAATTATATATTAAAAGGCCCGTGAGGCATGTATGTTTTATTTTTATTACACAACAGTGTATGTAAAAAGATAAAAAGACAGAAATGTAATTTGGAATTACACAGCAGAATTGTTAAATACACAGAATAGTGAATGTGCACAACAGTGCGGGAAGGAGAAAATATCACAGAGCCACCGTGCAATTTGCCATCAATGCATAATAGAGCGGTGCTGACAGAAGTTATTGAAGCCATTAAGATTGTCAAGCGGTGATAATTTAGTGGTTGAGTAAATTTATGACTCAGATATTTCTGTTTTTTTATATGCAGAAACAGAGTCATTTGTTATGTAATGTTTTTTGATACACAACAGCGTATTTTAAAACAAAGACATAGAATAATTTTTATGCACAGCAGAGTGCATTTTTTTAAAAGACAGAGAGCTGTAATTTTTTTATTACACACAGCAGAGTGTTTTAGAAAAATATAGAGTATACACAGCAGTGTTTATTTTTAGTGAGACAGAGTGTGTTTTTACACAGACAGTGAGTTTTATTTGTGCACTGTGACAGCAGCAGTCACAATTGTAAATCCCTCTTTTGAGGAAGAATTGTAACAACAATTTTATTAATAGAATTTTTTTTATGTGAAACTCTGTCACTGTGGAATAAATTCTGAATATTTCTCTGTGTTAAGGAAAGGGATTTTTATTGTTTTGGAATTCTGAAAATTCCAACATGGTTTCCATGGATATTTTGTCAATCTTTAAATATTGTTTCGGTGTTAAAAAATATTTTGTACATCTTTAAATATTAATATTGTTTCAGTGTTAAAAAATATTTTGCAAATTTATCTTTGCTATTCATGTTTTACTTTAATTTTATTTGTTTTGGAGTTAATTTATAAAATTTAAATTAATAATTTTGTGATAAAATATGTGTGTTACACAATAAATTTGATTTAAAACAATATCAAATAAACATATATTCAAATATGTATTATTTTACTTTTAATAATTTCCAATGAAAAAAAAAAAAATCTATTAGTCTTTTACATTCTCAATTCTGTTGCATTATTTAAAAATGTCCTCTCATCATGCATTGAATTTGAAAATTATATAGAATTAAAATTATTTCAAGCTTAAGAACAACCCTCGTTTATAAAAATCTAAAACTAACAAAAATGAATGCAATGTAGATGTCTACTTAATAATATTATATAGTCAAAGTATATAATGATGATGATTAACACCCACCAAGACCTATATGGTCCATGGAACCTTTAGAAGATAAAAGACTCCTAGGAATTCTTTTACATTTTATTTTTATGCTCAAAAAGCATTATCGGAAGCGTAGTTTTTCATAACTTCAAAGGTGATGAAGACTCGTAGAGTGACACATATTTTGAAAATTAACTCAAAGGTGAGTGGAAAGCGAATGCTTTTTCCACCTTCAATGCTCTTACTGTTGTAAAGGTGACAAAATCACTCTACATATTTTGAAAATTAAGTCAAAGGTGAGTGGAAGATGCACAGTTCAAGCGAACGCTTTTTCCACCTTCAATGCTCTTATTGTTGTAAAGGTGACAAAATATTTCATCTCCTCGCATTTTCATAATTGACCAACACCCTATCTCACTAGGAAGCTTAAGAGAATTTGTTCATATTTTAGCAATGTTTATATTTCATCTCCTCGTGTTTTCATAATTGACCAACACCCTATCTCACTATGAAGCTTATGAAAATTTGTTCATATTTTAGCAATGTTTATATTTCATCCCCTCATGTTTTCATAATCGACCAACGCCCTATCTCGCTATGAAGCTTATGGGAATTTGTTCATATTTTATCAATGTTTATATTTCATCCCCTCATGTTTTCATAATTGACCAACACCCTATATCACTATGAGACTTATGAGAATTTTTTCATATTTTAGAAATGTTTATATGTCATCCCCTCGTGTTTTCATAATTGACCAGCATCCCCTCGTGTTTTCATCATTGACCAACACCCTATCTAACTATGAAGCTTATGAGAATTTGTTCATATTTTAGCAATGTTTATTTACTTCTTAAATTAGTCAAAAAGAGAGATGCTTTTCAACACAATAATTTACTCCTCACTATAACATCTTATAAATTGCACTTTCACATTGTTTAAGACTTTGAAAATTGCATGGAATGGGATACATTGTTTGTTATTTAACATTTCCCCTCCTCGCCTATATAAGAATATGATCTAATTGAAAGAGAGGCACATTGAAAATGCAACAAACATTGAATGAATGAGAGGAATCCAAAGAAGATATTTGATATCAGCTTGCATTACAATAACATATATGTCTATGTTGTAGATATTGCAATTGGCTATACAATCAAAATACTTCTTATTCATGGATGTGATTATGTGAACCATCATCCAAAAATTATGCTTAATAACTTGTCATTATTACATAAGGAAGCTTTATAATCTAACACCCTCTCTAAATACTTACACTACTAAAAAGGAAACTCACACACATTAAAACAATTAAAAATAGAACCGTGCGTTCTCCAAAGGCTTTGTCTTTGAAAGCAATGCTTGGTTTGGTAAGACTCCGTTAAGTTGCTCCCTATTCCACAGAACTGTATTGTCTCATAGTCATGATCCACGTTTCCCAACATCATTGGACATCATTATCAGGTGAAATTCCTCGTAACCCTCATAAAACGGTATAGTCTCCTCGATATTATCCAAGTTTCCCACCATCATTGGACATCATTAGGATGTGAAATTTCTCACAACCCTCACCAAACTTCTAGACCCTGCAAAACTTAAACGATTGGACAACAATACCCATATGCATGACTCATAACCCCAGTGAGCTCTAGATTATATAATCCACTAGCATCCTAACCTATTAAACAGTTATATATCTTCCCCTAAATCCATCCCTATCTCCAAAGTGTGGGCCCTTCAATTTTTTATAATTGTGTTTTTTACATATCTATATTTGGTCATCCGTCTTCAACTTCTTTGAGTTGCTCGAGTCAACCAATGACTCTCATCAAATGAAGCCAATAAAATTTACTATCAATAAATACATCTAAAATCCAATTTAGTGACAGTTACATTCATTTGAGATTTAAAATTGGAATCTCTTGGTTCTGACACATAAGCTCATCGAAATAGTGTACATGGGCGAATTTGCAAGTCTAATATCTCCTTGATCCGTATTTATGCAGAAACGCAATAAAATACAGAAATAGACATAACCATAGAGACGCAGCAGAAATAATGCTTCCTTTTATTAAAATCGAATGATTGAAATATTCTTACAGACATAATGTAAATGAACAGCTAGGGCTCTGGTGGGCTTATCTCTGAGAAGAGATGTGGTGTCTATGTGCCTCTGAACTGTGTTACAAAACAAATGATTGAAACATGCTTAGAAGAATAATAGAAATGAGGGGGCGAGGGCACTTGTAGCATATCCTTGAGAAGATATGTGACAGCTATAGGCCTCTCCACTATGTTACAATGAGGCTCGAAGGCCTATTTATTGTTGAGAAACAATGTAGAACCCGAAACATCCAAAAACCTAACCCTAGAAGATGAAGCACCAAAAATGTGGGCCCCGTTTGAGTAAATTGGTGTTTCAACTTCTCGGGGTCGTAACTTTTGCATACTATCTCTGTTTGACGGACATGATACATCATTAGAAAGATCTATTTGACTACAACTACTAATCGCGAAAATCTATTTCGGTATGAAATCATATTTGCGGAGGCGCGATGCCCAAAAAATGTCGTTTAGGGCCTCAAAACGGCTCCAGAAGTTCACGACCCAAAAAACTACTAAAAATAGTAAGTTGTGTTGCAACTTAAAAATAGAAAGAACTGATGGTGGGGGTTCAAATGGAATAGGTGGGTGGCCACCAATATCCACCTGGATCATCAAGGCCCCAAAACGGCTCCGGGAGTGTAGGACTTGAAAACCTGCTAAAAATAGTAAGCTGCTGGAAGTGAAGAAATGAAAGAGTTGATAGCGTGGGTCCAAATGGAATAGGTGGGTGGCCACGATATCGACCTGGATCATTCCTCCCTCCTTGGGAAGCAATGGTCCCCATTGCGTTAAGTTCCTCCATGGGGGGGCAAATTCTGCTGAACTTGCTATTGGATTTCTCCAAGATGTCACAGATCTGTTGATAGACGTGCTGGATGTAGATGTGCCACCAGTGGGCAGTCGTTGAAGGATCTGGGAAAATTTATCCATCATCACGTTCCTTTGTTTCTCGAGGGCCTCCCCGAGCAAGATTTTGATAGGATCTCCTACTCCATCATCTTTCTTTCCTTCCGCCATGGGGGGTTGTCGGGGTTTGCGAGGCTAATCTTGCATGGGTGCAACCAGATCAAGCCCAAAATCCTTATACCATGACCGCGTTGGGGTTATAAAAACAAAAACAAAGAAAGAGCAGACCCGCTCTGATACCACTAATCCGGATTTATGCAGGAATGCAATAAAATACAGAAATAGACATAAACACAGAGATACAGAGGAAATAATGCTTCCTTTTATTAAAATCAAATGACTAAAATATGCTTACAGACATAACGTAAATAAACATATAGGGCACTGGTAGGCTTATCTCTAAGAATATATGTGGCGGCTACATGCCTCGAAACTCTGTTACAAAACAAATGACTGAAACATGCTTACAAGAATAATAGAAATGAGCGGGCGAGGGCAATGGTAGCATATCCCTGAGAAGATATGTGATGGCTACAGGCCTCTCCACTGTGTTACAATGAGGCTCGAAGGCCTAATTATTGCTGAGAAACAATGTAAAACCAAAAATGTCCAAAAACCTAACCCTAGGAGATGAAGTGCCAAAACTGTGGGCTGCGTTTGAGTAAATTTGTGTTTCAACTTCTCGGGGTCGTAACTTTGGCATACTATCTCTGTTTGACACACATGATACATCGTTAGAAAGATCTATCCAAGGACTACAACTGCTGACTGTGTATCTCCATTATAAAATGGAATCATATTCGTCGTAGTTTAGGGCCTCAAAATGGCTCCGGAAGTTCAGGACCCGAAAAACTACTAAAAATAGTAAGTTGTGTTGCAACTTAAAAATAGAAAGAATTGATGGTGGGGGTTCAAATGGATTAGGTCGGTGGCCACCAATATCCACCTGGATCATCAAGGCCCCAAAACGGCTCTAGGAGTGTAGGACCCGAAAACTTGCTAAAAATAGTAAGTTGCTAGAAGTGAAGAACTGAAAGAGTTGATGATGCAGGTCCAAATGGAGAAGGTGGGTGGCCACCGATATCCACCTGGATCACTCCTTTCTCCCATGTTATGTCAACGTTATCTCTACTAAAACTACATCGAATCTGTAAGCATTTCTCTTCTCACTAACAATCCCGAGCCTAATGAAGGCTCTTGAAAGGCTATCGAGATATTTCGTGCAATTTCTTTTGAATTTCTAAATAAAATGGCTAACCAAATGACCATTAAATTCACCTAAATGGGTATCTATTGCTATGTCATTAACTTTAAATATACCCATTTCAATAGCTAATAAACAAACATCAAATAGATTTTCTATAGATAATAGAGAAACATCCAATGTCCTGCCATATATTTTTAAAAAAATAATAATAATTAAACGCTTTTCGAACTAACAAAGTTAGCTTTTCTGTCTGGAGCAATTGCAACAACAATTATATCATTGATTACCCTCATCGCATTTAGTCCAAGAATGATATTGGCATTCTATGTGATCTAAATTGGGGAGCCATTGAAATAGGAACTGTAATGACAATATTCTTGTTGGTAGACCCTAGATAATATTTACCAACCTTATTCATTTTACTCATAAATATAAAATTCATCTATATCCTTATATTTAGTCAGAAGCATTGAATAAATTTCCTCCATGCTCAAATTCAACTACCTGGAATGTTGCCTCAAACTATCAACAATGGACAAACTCAGAATGTGGATAAAGCTTAAATGTTGTGGCCTCATTGTAGGTTCTAGAAACTCTTTGGAGATGTGTCTGTCACCATCCCTGCCTCTAGGCTAGCACTCTCACTTGCACTCAATATCAACACCGCAATTCACGCACCACTAGTACCTACACTAGGATATGGATGGAGGAAGTGCCCACACCCTTGGGGGGAAAACCCACAGTCATTATCACACAAGGAGATTGTTTTCAACTTCAATGAGAGAGAAGCAAACTTAATCCACCAACTAGGAATCTTCGTTTCAACAATATCATGGCATTACCTGGTGCTTGGGAACATCCTTTCGAAACATTGTATCGGGTTTCATCCTTGCAACTATGCTTCTATAGGTTGGGAGAAAAATTTATTTGTGATGGGGGCAGGTTCTATCAACATTTTCACCCTATTGTGTCCAAGCATTTACATAGAGTTCACATAAACATTATTTCTATTATATATGAAGATTGTCCATCAATGGATGGAGGAATAGTAAGTTCCACCAGAGTTTGTCTCCTCAATCTCACACCTCTTCCAATTTGACAAAATGAATGTAACCTACAATGAAATCTTTGCATTTTCCGAGCTCCTACTCACCAACTTTGAGATTTAAAAATAGATTGGAATAGACTTTCACAAAGTAGTGGTCAAATTGCTTCTTTTGATGGGAGCTAATGGGTAAGAGATAAGACCAAGGTGTAGATGTACAGAGCCATAATCATAATGTAATGGAGAATGAACTAAGAAGAGAAATTGGAATAATATATTTAATATTTCCTTTAATTTGATAGTATAATAGATATTATCTTTATAAGATAGCAAATGATTATCAAATTTAATTATTTTTTTATTAAGAGGGGGTGAAGAGATTATATTAACTATCATTCAATTAAAATTATTGTTTAAATGATAATATAGTAAGTTGTATAATAAAATTAATAGCCATTATGATGAGAAATCATTTTTCACATCATTTACAAATATTAAAAAAAAATGTAGTGCATAAATATAAATTAAATGTCTTATAAACTACTATAGCCATCAATCCAGGACTAAAAAGGAAATCATAAAAAATTACATTATTTATAAATGTTTTAAAAACTAGCATGGCCATATAAATTAAATGGTTGATAAAATACTATAGGCATCGATGTAGGATTAAAAAAAATCATAAAAATTAAGTAAATTATAATGTTATTTTCGTATTAGTCTAATGTTGTAATTGTCAATTATTGAAATCATATATTTTCATCAAACAAACAAAAAAAATGGTATCTTGACCATAATAGGCTCTCAAAAATTGTCCAAATAATAGGGAAAATTGATGGTCATTTATATGATGCTTACCTATTTTCTCATACGAATTGCCTTTACAAAATAGTTGACCCGTTAACTTCTCCTCAAACCTAGTATGGATTTAGAACCACTTATGTGGATTGAAGTGGAGGATAGTGATGAAAAGGGAGAATTTCATCAAGTCCTCTCTATAGATCAATACTTGGCTATTCATGAGAAAACAAAGGATGATGAGATCCATGATTTCATAGCCTTCTCTTCTTTCTCAAATCACACACACTCTCGATCATATTTTCATCCCTAGATGCAAGCTTCTCTAACCTCAATGAGAAATTCACCTATAAAGAATGATCCTTTATTCAAAGAAGATTAGTTTTCCACAATAGAAACCATAGAAATGTTGGAAATATTGTCATTGATGGCAAAGGCAGGAGCACTCAGGCAAAAGAGGCACAGCGAAAGCAACAGAGGCAGCAAGAAGACAGTCAAAATGTAACAGTCATAGAAGCACAGTGAGACAGAGGCAGAGTGACAGAAGCAGAGACAGAGGCAGAGAGCAGTTACAAAATTCCGAGAATCGCACACTTCAATGAGCATTATACATATAATATAACACGAATCTTATTCCGGGAATTGCAGACTCCAGCCGGGCGTTACACATATAATACAGAACCATATTCCGGGAATCGCACTCTCCAACCTACGGAGCACATATAATATATAAACCATATTCCGGGAATCACTTAACCCTTTCGAAAAGTATACATATATGTCCGTTATATTATGGAGTGCACAAAACGAAGTTTTAGATGGTGAGACCTCTCCCCAATCGCAATCGGAACTTTCCGATTGATCGCAAGTCTTTTGTTATATGCTCCGATCGAAGGCCGGACCCGATCGAGTTATATGCCACAGTTTATGAGCCAATCGCATCCGAGTTTCCAATCGCAATCGGAACTTTTCGATTGATCGCAAGTCTTTTGTTATATGCTCCGATCGAAGGCCAGACATGATCGAGTTATATGCCACAGTTTATGAGCCAATCGCATCCGAGTTCCCAATCGCAATCGGAAATTTCCGATTGATCGCAAGTCTTTTGTTATATGCTCCGATCAAAGGCCGGACCCGATCGAGTTATATGCCACAGTTTATGAGCTAATCGCATCCAAGTTCCCAATCGCAATCGGAACTTTCCAATTGATCGCAAGTTTTTTGTAATATGCTCCGATCAAGTGGCGGACCCGATGGTGATTATACGATGGAATTAATTGGTTCAATCACGTCTGGAATCTCAATCGCAAACGGAACTCTCTGATTGATCGCACGAATTTGTAATATGTTGCGATTGAAGTGGCGGACCCGATCCTGTTATATGCGGGAGTTAATTTGTGCAAATCGCATCCGTGTTCTGATCGCAATCAGAACTTTTCTATAATGCATCCCGATTGCATGTGTTCAAAGTTCGGACCCGATTGCGATATGAGCCATGTTTTATGTGGTCATCGCGTCCGTTTGATCAATCGCAATCGCAAGTTTTCGTTTGACACCACCGATCCGCCGACGGAGATGTGGGGCCCGACCCTTTCATGTATTAGTGGTTGTGATTTGACTTATTGGATTGTAATATAATACCAAAGGCTTAAGTTGGAGGGCGATTTCTTATATATAAAAGGATTGTTGTTAGATATATAAAACACGATTGCAGTTGTATTAAAATATGTCACATGGGCTGTGAACCCACGAGCCTCGGCCTAATGAGAGGGCGATTATAAATATACAATGACTGTGATATATGTCCGTTCCATTTGCGAAATGTTCCACATCAACAAGACACTTGCTGCAAGTCAGCAGTCATGCATTTTTATAAGAGGCACTGATATAAAAGCACTGTTACACGTATGCAACAAATACACTACATCAGAGGAAAGAAAAGCATACAGAGCAGAAAAGAGTCAAAAAAGAGTCACAGAAAAGACAAATTCGCAACAAACCAAGAGACAAAATAAGTGAGCTGGAATTCATATTGTAATTCGAATGTAAATGTTTTAATTGTTTGTGATGCATTGGCAAGTCTCCGAGAGAAAACAAACTCCCACTGTAATGTTAAAATTGACACCTACAGTTATAATTTCTGAGTAAGCTGATAAAAGGAGTGAGAAGGCAGTAGGCAAAGAGACATGACTTTCCATTTCGAATTCCAAGCAGAATACAAACAGTCATGTGAGGAAATCTATAAATAATATCATCTTGATATGCAGAGTGGGTTTTTTTTTTTTTGGAGCAAGGGAGAGAGCATATATAGAGAGAATGCAGAATATAGAAGGCAGAGAAGATTAAGAGAAGCTACAGAACAGAGCTGATATCTGAGGTAAATCAGCAAACATTCAATTTTAGAAAATGAGGAAGTTGGAGCTTCCCTATCAAGTTGCAGCCTAATAGCTGTCAGTTGTAGCTGACTGAGGTTGGAGCCTCCTGTAGGTTGGTGCCTGCAGAAAACTAAAGGGATTTGGTGCTTCCTCGCAAGTTGTAGCTTGCAGAATTGAGGTAGGAGCCTCCTGTAGGTTGGTGCCTGCAGAAAACAATGGTGAGAGGGAGTTGGAGCTTGCCTTTGCATCACAACAATAATAAGATGTGGTTTTCTCCCTTTATGGGTTTCCACTTATATCTGGTGTCTCTGTGCATGATATTTATGTATTGATATGATATGTATTATTTTCTTAATACCTGCTGCTCTCATATTAAGTCTACTGCTCTATTAAACTAATACTTTCTGATTACATTCTAAAATTACTCTCACATCAAATAGAGTTTGAAATGAAGGTGTAAATAAGTTTAATGAAAAGTTTAAAAATCAGGAATGTATTAAACTGATTCACCCCCCCCCCCCCCTCTCAGTTTAATTAGAGATTCAACAATTGGTATCAGAGCAAGGTTCCTTTGTACAAGTCTAACAACTGAAAGGAGATCCTAGGTTCCCAAGATGGCTAGTAAAGAAGGATGCTCAACCAATAAAGCCCCTTTCTTCACCGGTGAAAATTATGCTTTCTGGAAAATCAGAATGAAGACATACATAATGTCTCTAGGAATAGAAGTCTGGGCTGCTGTGCAATTAGGATATGCCCCGAAGGCAACTGACTCAGAAAAGGACTCAAACAAGATTTTGTGGCTAATGCAAAAGCCATGAATGCCATCTTGAATGGATTATGTGAAGCAGAGTTTATTAAAGTAATGCACAAAGACACTGCCAAGAAAATATGGGATACTCTTGAAGACATACATGAGGGAGACCAGAAAGTAAAAACTGCCAAACTTCAAGTATATAGAGCCCAGCTTGAAAACTTAAAAATGAATGATGATGAAGATGTTGGCAGCTTCTTCTTAAAAGTTGCAGAAATTGTTAACAATATGAAAGCTCTTGGAGAAACCATACCATAAAGTATAGTTGTGCAAAAGATTCTAAGATCACTCCCATCCAGATTTAATCCCAAGGTATCTGCAATAGAAGAGACAGCGGATTGGGAGACTTTAACCATGAACCGGATACTTGGAAATCTAACAGCCTATGAAATGAGGCTCCCACAAAAGAAACCAAGTTCGAGGGAAGCAGCTTTTAAAACAGAAAAGAAGAAAGAAGAAGAGGAAGAAATATGCTCTTGCTCAGATGAAGAAGAAGCAAAATTTGTTAAGAAACTGGACAGAGGTTCAGGTAAATACAAAGGTAAACTTCCTTTCAAGTGCTTTAACTGTGGAAGAGTTGGACACTATGCTGCTAAGTGTCCTCACAAGAAAGCAAGGAATCAAGCTCAAGAGTCAGAAAAGAATAAATCAAAGAACTGGCAGAAGGGAAAGAAGTTCAACAAAAAATCTTTCTATGCTAAACAAGACAGCAGTACATCTGAAGATTCAGATGAACCCTCAAGTGAAGAAGGAACCTCAGATTTTTTATTGATGGCCATAGAAGATCTTAAGGGACTCCTACTAGAAGATGAAGAAGAAGAAGGGGAAGTCGACCTCGAGGGGGAGCTAAGAAGTGCTCTGGAGGAGATTGAGAGACTCAAACTAAAATGCAGAAAAAAAAAAGAGATTCTCCTCAAATGTGTGAAAGAAGAAAAAAATTCAGAAGTCCTCATGCTGCTGAAGGTAAGGCTTGAAGAAGCCAAGAAGATAGAAGATATGTTACTTCAGCAAATCAAGGATAAAACCCAAGAACAAGAGAAGTTGGAGGAAGAAGTGGTAGGTCTTAGGAAGAAACTAGAAAATGCTCAAAGGACAGTGGTTATAAACTCTTCTCTACCAACAAGCTCTAGCAAGTTGAATGATATCCTGGTTGCTCAAAGATCCCCAGTGATAAAAACAGGAATAGGCTATGAAGGAGAATCGAGTAAAGGCAAAGAAAAGGAAGACAAAAATATATTTTTTGTAAAAGCAATGAAAACTGATGAAGAAGCCCAGACCATTCCTATAAAAGAAGAAACATGTAATAAGAATGACAAAGATCAGAAGAAATCTCTAGTAACAAGGAATATAATGAATACTAAGATGGCATAAAAAGAATCATATGCCCCTAAGTATATCAAATTTGGAAGTCATCAGAGGAAATTCTTCCCTCCTATGAAGAATGCCACCTGCTATGTCTGCCAAAAGCCTGGACACACTGCTGCATATTTTTATGCAAAGAAGAGTAATTCAGACCTGCAAAAGATGAAAACAGTGAAGAGGCTATCTCAAACAAACAAATGGAGAAAACAATCTTACATCAGGTATGCAAATAATTTCTATGGTTATTGTTTTTATTGTAAGGAATTTGGGCATAAAATTATTGAATGTAGAAAGTATGGACAAAGACTGATGTTCAATACCTCAAGGAGGTTTATGAGTCAAAGCAATTTTGTTCATGCTCAAAATTCTGCAAAAACTATACTCAAATGTTGTATATGCAATCAAATTGGGCATATATCTTCCAAGTGTTCTCTAAAGGGATATAATTCATCACCTCACCAAAGATACCAAACAAAAGGGGGCCTCCAGTGGATAAAGAAAGTGAATAAATGTGACCTGGCTCTAACTGCTCAAGATCTGAAAAGCCAGTGGTACTTGGACAGTGGCTGCTCCAAACACATGACAGGAGACAGAAGCAAGTTTATAACTCTTGCTGAAAAGAAATCTGGCAATGTTATTTTTGGTAATGATAAATCAGGAAAGATCAAGGGAAAAGGCTCAGTCAGCATAGACAATGGCAGAGGAAAAGCCCAAGAGGTACTATTTGTGGATGGACTGAAAGCAAATTTACTGAGTGTCAATCAGATGTGTGACAAAGGCTGTGAAGTTATTTTTAGAGCACAATATTGTGTAGTCAGGTCAAGCACAACAGGAAAGACTCTGCTCAAAGGTGTTCGAACAGAGAACAATGTATACATAGTGAAAGAGGAAGATGAAGCCTGCCATCTTAGCAAACTTGAGGAGTCATGGTTGTGGCATAGGAGATTGGGACATCTCAGCTTTGACCATATCATCAAATTGAGCAAGAAGAAAGCTGTCAAAGACATGCCAGAAATAAAAAGGCCTTCTAGTACTATATGCAAATCTTGTCAATTAGGGAAACAGACTCGCACATCCTTTAAATCTAAAGAGGAGTTGTCAACAAGAAGACCACTCCAGCTTGTGCACATGGACCTATGTGGACCTGCTAGAACTAGAACACCAAGTGGAGAATCCTATTTCATGCTGATAATAGATGACTTCTCCAGAATGACATGGGTTGCCTTTCTCAAAAATAAATCAGAAGCATTGGAAAAATTTAAGATATTTAGAGCATTAGCAGAAAATCAAACTGGATGCAAGCTGAAATGTATCAGATCAGACAGAGGAGGAGAATTCACAGATTATGACTTTGCATACCTATGTAATGAACATGGAATAAAGCAACAATTTACTATTGCAGGGACACCTCAGCAGAATGGAGTAGCAGAGAGACAAAACAGGTCTATACAACAAATAGCCAGAGCTATGATGCAAGAGAATAATATTGCTCAAACCTTCTGGGAAGAAGCAGTACACACAGCAGTACATATCCTTAATAAAGCTCACTTAAGGCCAAGCAGTGAAAAGAATCCATATGAACTATGGCATGGAAAGCTAGCTTCAATAAAACATTTCAGAGTCTTTGGTAGCAAGTGTTACATAAAGAATAGTGATGAAAACCTTGGGAAATTTGATGCAAAAGTAGATGAAGGGATTTTTCTAGGATATGCTTCCAAAAGCAAAGGGTACAGGTGCTACAACAAGATCCTTCGGAAGATAGTTGAAAGTATTGATGTGAGATTTGATGAAGAACTTACAAACAATACAAGAAATACAGACTGTTGCAGTCCATCAGACAACCATGAAGAGGAAGACAAGGATGATGATGAAACAAGAAAGACAACAGATGATGCAGAGCTGAGCTCGAAAACCCCCTCAAGATACACTCAGAAGAATCATCCTGAAGATCAGATCATAGGAGACAAGAAAGCAGGAGTCTAGACAAGAAGGCAGCTAACAGAACAAACATAAGAAGTATACATAGCCATGTTATCACAAATAGAGCCAAAGAAATTTGAAGAAGCCAGCAAGGACAAGTATTGGATAAAAGCAATGAATGAAGAATTGGACCAAATTGAGAAGAACAATACCTGGGAACTAGTTCCTAGACATATTGAGAAAAATATCATTGGTTCAAAATGGGTATTCAAAAACAAAATGAATGAGCAAGGACAAGTAATCAGGAATAAAGCCAGGCTGGTCTGCAAAGGATACTCACAAATTGAAGAACTTGACTATGATGAAACATTTGCACCTGTAGCCAAAATGGAGGCTATCAGAATGTTCCTGGCATTTTCATGCTACCAAGACTTCAAGGTATATCAAATGGATGTAAAGTCTGCTTTTCTTAATGGAGATCTAGAAGAAGAAGTGTATATGGAACAGCCAGAAGCCTTCTCATTGACAGACAAAGAAGACTATGTGTGCAGACTGAAGAAGGCCCTATATGGACTGAAACAGGCTCCTCGTACTTGGTACTCAAGACTGGACAAATATTTGCAAAAACAGGGTTTTAAGAGAGGTGGAGTAGACAACAATCTATACATAAAAGCGCATGAAAATGAACTCCTAATTGTTGTTGTATATGTTGATGACATTATGTTTGGAAGCAACAAAGATGATCTAGCAAAAGGGTTTGCTGATGAGATGAAAACAGAATTTGAAATGTCTATGATTGGAGAACTCAGTTTCTACTTGGGACTGCAAATTCAGCAAAAGAACACAGGCACATTCATTTCTCAAGAAAAATACTTAAAAGAAATGCTGAAAAAATTCAAAATGGAGGACTGCAAACCAATGACAACCCCCATGATCACAGGATGCAAGCTGTGTGCTGATGATAGGTCTGCAGATGTAGATCAAAAACTCTACAGATCCATGATAGGAAGCCTGCTGTACTTGACAGCTTCAAGACCATACATCATGCTAGCAGTAGGACTAGTGGCAAGATATCAAGCAGCACCTAAACAAAACCATCTTCTGGCAGTAAAAAGAATACTCAGATATCTACAAGGAACAACACAATATGGGCTTTGGTATTATAAAGGCAAGAGCTTCACCTTAACAGCGTACACAGGTGCAGATTGGGCCAGTTGTGTGGATGACAGGAAGAGTACAAGTGGAGGTGCATTCTATCTAGGAGAAAGTCTGGTGGCATGGCTAAGCAAGAAACAAACATTCATATCTCTGTCTACAGCTCAAGCAGAATATATAGCAACAGCAGCATGTTGTACACAAGTCATGTGGATGAAGCAAACTCTTCAAGACATGAAGGTAAGCATTAATGAACCTATCTCAATCAAATGTGATAATACAAGTGCTATAAGTATATCTAAAAATCCTGTGCTACATTCAAAAACTAAACATATACCAATCAAGTATCATTTTCTCCGAGAACAAGTGGCTCAGAAGATAGTTAAACTGGACTATGTATCAACGAAAGAACAAATAGCAGATATATTTACCAAACCACTTGCCAGAGAACCATTCTAATACTTGAGAGACAAACTAGGGGTAGTATCTGTAGATACTATTCTCTAATATGAAGAGAAAGTACAGTCTCAGGGGGAGAACAAAACGAAGATATCATTCCAGGGGGAGAACAGCCAGCAAGATAAGAATAAAACAAGTCCATAGGATCAGCATTATCAATATCAGCATTGAGAAGCAACAAGAACCTTTCAATCGTAAAATGCATCATCTCTGTCTGCAATCTAGCACATATTACAGGCACTACAAATGAAACACAGCATAGTCCAATTTCAGCAGAAGAGGACCTAAACGTAACTCAGAGAAAGGAAATACAACAACGGAACCCAAACGGAGAGATGAGGAGTCATCCTTTGCCATTGATGTCAAAGGGGGAGGAAGAACAAATAGCAGGAGGAAGAGCAAGCAACAAGAGAAAGAGAAAGCAAACAGAGAAAGTGGATTGCCATCAATGCCAAAGGGGGAGACTGTTGGAATATTGTCATTGATGGCAAAGGCGGCAGCACTCAGTCAAAAGAGGCAGCGCTGAAGCAAAGGAAGGCAAAAGAGGCACATCGAAAGCAATAGAGGCAGCAAGAAGACAGTCAAAATGTAACAGTCATAGAAGCACAGTGAGACAGAGGCAGAGTGACAGAAGCAGAGACAGAGGCAGAGAGCAGTTACAAAATTCCGGGAATCGCACACTCCAGCGAGCATTATACATATAATATAACACGAATCTTATTCCGGGAATCGCAGACTCCAGCCGAGCGTTACACATATAATACAAAACCATATTCTGGGAATCACACTCTCCAACCGGCGGAGCACATATAATATATAAACCATATTCCGGGAATCGCTTAACCCTTTGGCAAAGTATACACATATGTTCGTTATATTATGGAGCGCACAAAACGAAATTTTAGATGGTGGGACCTCTCCCCAATCACAATCGAAACTTTCCGATTGATCGCAAGTCTTTTGTTATATGCTCCGATCAAAGGCCGGACCCGATCGAGTTATATGCCACAGTTTATGAGCCAATCGCATCCGAGTTCCCAATCGCAATCGAAACTTTCCGATTGATCGCAAGTCTTTTGTTATATGCTCCGATCGAAGGCCGGACCTGATCGAGTTATATGCCACAGTTTATGAGCCAATCGCATCTGAGTTCCCAATCACAATCGGAACTTTCCGATTGATCGCAAGTATTTTGTTATATGCTCCGATCAAAGGCCGGACCCGATCGAGTTATATGCCACAGTTTATGAGCTAATCGCATCCAAGTTCCCAATCACAATCGGAACTTTCCGATTGATCGCAAGTTTTTTGTAATATGCTCCGATCAAGTGGCGGACCCGATGGCGATTATACGATGGAATTAATTGGTTCAATCGCATCCGGAATCTCAATCGCAATCGGAACTCTCCGATTGATCGCACGACTTTGTAATATGTTGCGATTGAAGTGGCGGACCCGATCCTGTTATATGCGGGAGTTAATTTGTGCAAATCGCATCCGTGTTCTGATCGCAATCGGAAATTTTCTATAATGCGTCCCGATTGCATGTGTTCAAAGTTCGGACCCGATTGCGATATGAGCCATGTTTTATGTGGTCATCGCGTCCGTTTGATCAATCGCAATCGCAAGTTTTCGTTTGACACCACCGATCCGCCGACGGAGATGTGGGGCCCGACCCTTTCATGTATTAGTGGTTGTGATTCGACTTATTGGATTGTAATATAAGACCAAAGGCTTAAGGTGGAGGGCGATTGTTTATATATAAAAGGATTGTTGTTAGATATATAAAACACGATTGCAGTTGTATTAAAATATGCCACATGGGCTGTGAACCCACGGGCCTCGGCTTAATGGGAGGGCGATTATCAAGATACAATGACTGTGATATATGTCCGTTCCATTTACGGAATGTTCCACATCAACAAGACACTTGCTGCAAGTCAGCAGTCACACATTTTTCTAAGAGGCACTGATATAAAAGCACTGATACACGTATGCAGCAAATACACTACAACAGAGGACAGAAAAGCATACAAAGCAGAAAAGAGTCAAAACACAGTCACAGAAAAGACAAATGTGCAGTAAACCAAGAGACAAAATAAGTGAGCTGGAATTCATATTGTAATTCGAATGTAAATGTTTTAATTGTTTTTATTGTTTGTGATGCATTGGCAAGTCTCTGAGAGAAAACAAACTCTCACTGTAATGTTAAAATTGACGCCTAAAGTTATAATTTATGAGTAAGCTGATAAAAGGAGTGAGAAGGCAGGGATATAAAGAGAGAGTAGACTTTCCATTTATGAATTCCAAGGTAATACAAACAAATAAGTGTGAGGAAATCTATAAATAATATCATCTTGATATGCAAGAGTGGTTTTTTTTTTTTTTTGGAGCAAGGGAGAGAGAATATATAGAGAGAATGAACAATATAGAAGGCAGAGAAGATTAAGAGAAGCTATAGAACAGAGCTGATATCTGAGGTTAATCAGAAAACATTTAGTTTTAGAAAATGAGGAAGTTGGAGCTTCCCTATCAAGTTGCAGCATGATAGTTGTCAGTTGTAGCTGACTGAGGTTGGAGCCTCCCTCAGAAGTTGGTGCCGTTAAAATCAAGGGATTTGGTGCTTCCTTGCAAGTTGTAGCTTGCGTAATTGAGGTAGGAGCCTCCTGTAGGTTGGTGCCTGCAAAAAACAAAGGGTGAGAGGGAGTTGGAGCTTGCCTTTGCATCACAACAATAATAAGATGTGGTTTTCTCCCTTCGGGGTTTCCATCATATCTCGTGTCTCTGTGCATGATATTTATGTATTGATATGATATGTATCATTTGCTTAATACCCGCTGCTCTCATATTAAGTCTACTGCTCTATTAAACTAATACTTTCTGATTACATTCTAAAATTACTCTCACATCAAATAGAGTTTGAAATGAAGGTGTAAATAAGTTTAATGAAAAGTTTAAAAAATCAGGAATGTATTAAACTGATTCACCCCCCCCCCTCTCAGTTTAATTAGAGATTCAACAAGAAATTGGTCCTTGCCAAACTTTTAAAATCAACTGAGGATTGAATGAACAATATAACGAGTAGTTGATCAAGGTGCTACAGAAGCACAATGATTCATTTTCTTGGGATTACTCAAACACTAAGGGGATCCATCTTGAATTTTTCACACATCATATATATATATATATATATATATATCAGGAAGGATGTAGACCCATTTGCGAACCATAGTGCTGAATGAATTGGACACTCGGAGATATAATAAAGGAAGAACTATAGAAATTGCGGGTGTCCGATTTTATTTACCCAATTTATGGTATTCAATGTGTCTCCCCTCTTGTCATTGTACCCAAGAAAAATGGTAAATGGGCAGTTTTCCCATCTCATAAATGGCTTGTTCATATTGTTCATGATTTTAAATATTGCATAGAATGGGATAAACCTTGTGTTATTTAAGATTTCGCCTCCTCGCATGTGTAGTAATATGATCTAATTGAATCATAGAAACAATGAAAATGCAACAAACATTGAATCAATGAGAGGAAATCAAAGAATATATTGTATATTAGCTCACATTACAATAACATATCTATTTTCTTAATATTTCAATTGATTATAGAATCTAAACGTGTCATATTCACGAGGAGGTTATTGAGTGGTTATCTGAACCATCGTCCAATCATGATCCATAATAACTTTTCATTATTACATAATGAAGCTTTATAATATAACACCCCCTTTTAAGACTTACACTACTGAAACTAAAACTTACACACAATGACAAAATTAAAAATGGACCTAGACATTTTTTAAAGGTTTTATCTTTAAAAACAATGATTGGTTTGGCAATACTCGTTCAATTTTCTCCTTATTCCATTGAACGGTATAGTCTCATAGACATTATCCAAGTTTCTCACCATCATTGGACATCATTAGCATGTGAAATGTCTCATAATCTACATCTCATAGACATTATCCAAGTTTCTCAGCGTCATTGGACATCATTAGCATGTGAAATGTGTAACACCCCCAAGTTCTATGCTTTTCAAATGAGACATTTGAACATAAATCCAAAGGGGAGTGGACCCCAATGGATAATTATTGTGTGGATGTGGTTAACTATTTAATTATGAAAAAATAAATAAAATATTGTGTATGCACTATGACCAGATGAGAAAGTGAGATCACATGCCTAATCCATGAGGTGATGGAAAAGGAAAAAGACTTTCCCCAAAATCTTTCAAAAATCCTTGAAAGAAATTATTTCTAATTTAGATTTTTGAGGAAAAAAAATCTAAATTTCCCCAATGAAGAGGAGTAGTTGGGAAGAGGTGAGAAAAAGCTGGAAAAGCTGAGGAAAAGCTTAAAGCAACTTTAAAGAGTCCCAAAATGGGAAGCCTAGGCTAAACAGGAATAAAGCATCCTGAAATTCTGGACGCAGAATTGGAAACAGGCTTTGGGGAAAGCATAGCTTAAATAAGCTACTCTAGAACAGATTGAGGTTAGTCTGTTCTTGGAGGATCTCTGCTCGGGGGTGAATCCTGGGAGATAAAGAGGATTCTAAGGTTGGGAGGACTGGTCATGGTAGAGGTATGCATGACTAATGTTGGAGATTTCTGTAAGTCTGTATTAAATATATCCCTGTTTTATGAATTGTGATGTTATGGTTCATTATGCAATTTATGAATTGTTATGTTATGGTTCATTATGCAAATTTTAGATTGATTATTTGTTCAGTAACTCATGTAATTGTAAACTAAAGCTATTGATAGCAGAGACAAAAGGGATTGGAGTATGGGGATGAGTACCTTGTAGTAATGGAATTAGAGGTGGTAGATCCTTTGAACAGCTAATCTCATGATTATGTATAGGTGTAGCTTGTTGTCTTTTAAAGGAATATTAAATTGCTGTGTGTATAGACAGAAAATGTTAACAAAACAGTAACCATGAACAACAAGTACCAAACAACTAAACCTATCATAATAATATTGATGGCACAGAATTCCCTGTAACCAATAACAGAAGGTAGGAAACAACAACCCTGTGATAGCAGTATGGGGTTCAGTATGTCAGTTGTGTTACAATGGAAAGAATTGTAGAACTAAGAATTTAAATTATTCTATTAAATGTAAGTGTAAACATATGAAAGCAGAAGTTGAATCCTAACTAAGTACGAGGATCTAACACTAGGGAGTCTAAACTATCCAGTTCAGTATCCTCCCCTATTTGATTGAAGCAAGAGGATCTGTGTCCCAGTTTTCCCATGGAATAGTTGAATCTGCACTAGAGTGTCAAACATGTTGAATGTTTGTAACAGTAAAATAAGGGGAAATCCTACTTGAACATCCATTGTGTGATAAAAGTTTGTGTGAGGGAAGATTGTAAGCATATGTAAAAATACAATGAACAGAGCATCTGTTTACTGTCCATATAAACTGCTGGGAAAGTGGTTGGAGCAATGGAGGTTAACTGAGTATAGATAGATGTATGCGAGGAGGCATACATCTATACCTCGATGCTACAACTTTAAAATGTTGAAAATTTTATAAGGCTGGAAAACTGGAAAGTTTGAGAAATTCTTATATTCCCATGGCTGCCTATAATTACTCAAAAGAAGTAAATATCGGATAACCGTATGAATTTGAAATGGATTCAATAAGTAGTTTTTTTGTTAGCTGGTGCATAAAGCCGAGTATATCTAAGTTATGATATATGGGTAAGAACCTGGGTCTGGGAGGCGTGACAAAATGTCTCATAATCTACATCAAACGGTATAATTTTTCTATATATTATCCAATTTTCCTAGCATCATTGGACACCATTAGCAAGTCAAATGTATCATAACCCTCATAAACCTACGATGTCAAACTTCTAGATCCTATATACCATGAACTATTTGACAACAATCCCCACATGCATGTCTTAGAACCCCAATGAATTATGGTTTCTGCAGTCCTCTAGCATCCTAAACTACTAAACAATTTTCTATCTTCCCCATACATCCCTCCCTGTCTTCAAAGTGTTGGCCCTTCAATTTTTTATAATTGTAGTTTTCATATATATATTTGGCCACCCATATTCCACCTGATTGATTTGTTGGAGGTAAGCATTGTGCAATATCCCTGGCATAAGCCACCGTAAGAATATCCTAAAATTAGGGTTGTTAAATAATTAAATATTATCATTCTTATATTGCTATTACATGAAGAATATTCTTCTAATTCTTAATTATAAGAATATTGGAAGAATTATTTCTTAATTATTTTATTTAGAAGAATTTATATTCTTCTATAAAAATAAATTATATTTCCAAGTTGGGATATTTTATGAGTTTTAGAAATAATGGGTAATAGTTTTAGAAAAACTATGGATAAGTGACATTTTGCTCATAAGGAAAAAGAAAATCTACCTTTAAAAGAATGCATGAGAGATAATAAGTGATATTTTGCTCATAAGGAAAAATCAAATCTACCTTTAAAAGAATGCATGAGAGATTTATGGAGTGTTTTTGTGATTTAGGAAAAATCAGATTTATGAGTGCTTTATGGAATGCTTTTAAGATTTAGAAAATCTATTCATTTTTCTTAATTCTATTTATTGTAAACCTCTCAGAAAAATAGAGGAAGGAATGAGAAAATACATGGAGAATGGAGCCAAGGAAGAGGAAAAAGGGATTCCAAGCATGCATCAAAAGATAAGTAACTATGTTCTTTGAAAATTCTTTTGTTTTCATATGGGGCATGATGACATAATAATTGAATTTATTTTCAAGGAAAAGTTCATATGATAAAGAATCAAGATTATTTCTTGAGAAAACCTCTATATAATTTCGTGGATAGAGGAATAAGTGTTTTATTCATTGAATTCTTAGAAGGTTTCATGTTTTTTGAATTCAGAAAATATTTTCATGACTAAATAATTATGTGAATTGCATGAGCTATTGGAAAATAGGGTCCAACTATGCCTTTGTATCTCCCAAACCGGGACAGATATGTAAAAAGTGAAAGAGGTTTTTGTAAAAGAGGATGTTATGACCAAAAGCCTCTTTCATATTTTAGAAATTAGTTTCCAAAGTCTTGAAAACCGTCTCCAACATTAATGACAAAAACAGGGAATTATTTAATATTTAAATCTGGAAAAATGAGTTGCATATATTCGTTCGAATCTTCCAAACCTTAACACCTGTGTAAACACTGAGAGAGGTTATTTTACAAAAACCTATTTGGGTTTTCCAAAACTCGTTCCCATTTGTTTGGAAATCGTGTCAAAAGTTGGTGACAAAAATAGGAAATTATTTAATATTCAAATCTGGAACAATGGGCTGCAAAGATTCATTCGAATCTTCAAAACCATGACACCTGTGAAAAACATGAGAGAGGTCATTTTTAATAAGTTTGTTCCCAACAAAAACCTCTTTTGGTTTTCCGAAATTATGTTCGTAAGCCACTTCCATAGTGGACGACTAAAACAGGAAAAACTAAGTAAAACAGAGTGCTTCTATTTGATTTTTCAATCGCATAAAAATAATTTTTTATGTACATATAGACATAATAATGATGGTTATAATTAAATAAAAGGAATTAATTTATTTCATTTAAGAGATTACCAAGTATGTTCTCATGATGCATATGCATTAAAATTTTAAAGAGAAATATTGGGCTCTTGCAAAGAGTATGTGCTTAGGTGCACAAGAATAATTATCTAGTATATTTGATCTACTAGAATTGATTATGTGATTTTACATGCATGGGGATCTTGAGTCATGCAAAAAGATATAAACAACTTTTGTGAGAAGTATTTCACATAAAACCTTTGCATAAAAGGAAATTGGTTGTGTTATTTTAGAAGGATTTGTTATTCATGTTATTTCTTGAGGAAATATTAAAAATCTCTCTGATGTGTGAATTGATAAGAAAATATTTTTTATTTCATGCATAATAGCTAGTGACTTTGCTATCTTTTGGAAAAAGAATAATTAGGGTGTTAAATTCCTTTGAAAATAAATATATATTGTGTTAGCACTCTTAAAAAATAATAGAAGATAAAAATGTATCCTTGTATGCATTATTGGATTAGATTCTTGGAGAGGAAAACTAGTAATCACATTCTTTACTATGTAAGATTTTAGAGAAACATATACACTTGCATGCATGGAAAAAATATAGTTTTGGTATTATATTTCTCGAGAAAAGGAAGATGCAACCACATAATATTGATTGTGTTGGTCTTCTTTTGGGAAAATTAATATGTATTTTCTCACCTAAAGGGATTAGCTACGGTATTAGCTTTCTTTTCGACTAATATTATGCATAGTTAATGGGCTAGATCTTTTGGATAAGAGGGAATGGCCACTTTTCATGCATGAAAGAATAAATGGTATGTGTTTGATCCCTTGGAAAATAAATGTGTTTATTTTTCCATGCAATATTTATTTAGTCTCATTTGGAAAGAATATGTGTTTTACATGCAAGAAGATGTGGCTATGTTATTTGTTGTTGGAGAGGACAAGTAGTTGCATGCACAAAATTTAAATACTATGTTAACTTTGTTTGAAATAGAGTTGGCATTTTTATACATAAGAGCCATTGTGAAGAGCTCTTGTGTGGAAAATATGTTTTTGGAAAAGAACATGCATTCACGTGCATAAGTATAGAATATATTGCGTTAATCTCTTTGGAAAATAAAACATAAGAGTAGGCACAAAGGAAATTGCTTGTTGGGATAGTTATCTTGAAATTTTGTTATGCATTTGCATGCCCAATAATACAATCTGGTATGCTAGATCTCCTTTGGAAATAATATGAAAGTGCATGCAAGATTTTGTTAGAGTTTGTTAGAAATATGACGCTTGATAGTGATTTATTTGTTACTAATGCATGTGAAAGGTTTTCATGAAATTTCGTTTAGGTTTTATACATGCATACAAATAGTTTTTGAAGTGACACAAAATGAAGATTGATTATTGGTTTATTAATATTTTATCTAATCATGATATCAAGTGTGTTGACAACAACAATGGCAGGAGATGATAGAGAATTGAGCAAAGAATTGTTAATGTTGAACATTGTGGAAGATAAATATTTGTTAGTCCATGCAGGTTAAGAGTTCCAACTGCAAGATGACCCGCTGAAGGAAACATTCCCACCATAAGGACAGAGATTGAGGATCCGTGGGTAAATGGTATCATGATTATTGTAATAGATTATAATTAGTTATGTTGCATTTAAGATTATTTTTCTATGTAATTTTTATGACAATGGTCAAGGGATGGACTCCCTTATAATCATTGAGTGGGGTGAAAACCCTCACAAGCGTTTCATAATAAAATTAAACGTTTGTTGGTTTTCACCCTACGAGGTTTCCAGGGTATATCGGTGTCTAGTGACGTGATTTTTTAGTGTGTCATTTTCATGTTGTTAATTTCTTTCATGATATGATGTTTATATTATCAATTATGTGATTTACTAATTGAGTTAAAATGATGATGGGATTGATGCATAGTTATAGCAGGATATTTAATTTAATATGCAACAACAAGGAGAGTTAATGGTTGTGTAACTCACTATGCTTTTTACTAAATATTTGTCTAGGTAATGATGATGGTTGTTCTAATGGTTAATGAGGGAATATAGAAAGTAATTTATAAAGCTACACATTGGTAAATGTTGGAAAAAATTCGAACTCCATGCATTTTCCTGTGAGGTTATCGGGGTATGTTACACATTGATTTTCATATCAACAAAGACATCTAAATTCCATTTCGGTGACACTAGTGACCATTGCATTGATTCGAGATTAACAATCAGTCTCTAGGTTCCAATCCATAAGCTCATTGAAATAGTGTACATGCCTAAATTTGCAAGTCCAATATCTCTTTTCTCCCATGTTATTTAAACAATATCTCTACCAAAATACATCATATTTGTAAACATTTACCCTCTCACAACCTATTCTGAGCCTCCTAAAGGCTCTTGTAAGGCTACAGTGACATTACTTTCATTTTCTTTTGAATTTATAAATAGAATGGCTAAATAAATTACGATTAGAGTCATCTAAATGGGTATCTCTTACTATGCCCTTCACTTTAAATATACCCATTTTTACAGCTAATAAAGAAACGTCAAATGTCTTTTTTATAACTAATAGATAAACATCAAATTTCCTACCCTAGACAATAAAAAAAAATCAGTAACAAAGTTTGTCTTCTTGTTTATAGAAATTTCAACTACATTTGGTTAATTCACTATTCTAATCGCATTTAGTCAAAGAATGGCACTGGCATCTTTTGTGACCTGACCTAGGGATTCACTGAAATAGGAACCATAATAACGACATCCTTGATGGTAGATCCAATATAAGTTTCATATATCCTATTCATTTTATTCATATATATATAATCCATCTATCTCCATATATTTAGTCAAAACCGTTGAAGAAATTTGCTCCGTGCTCAATTTCCATTTCTTGGAATGCTACTTTAAACTCTCAACAAATAACAACCTCAGAATATGGATAAGATTTCAATGTTGTGGCCTCTTCATATTCTCTAGAATCTCTTTGGAGACGTGTCTATCACCATCCCTGCCACTAGGAAAGTGCTTCCACTTCCATTCAATTTCATCACCTCAATTCAAGCACCCCCAGTACCTACACCTGGATTTCGGAGGAGGAAATGCCCACATCAATGGGGAGCAATCCCCTAATCACTATGGTGAAAGGGAAATTATTTCACTCACATGATATAGAAGGGCACTTTAAACACCATATGTGAAGCACCCCTCCAACAGTACCATGGGATTACTTGGTGCTTTGATTATGCTTCAGTAGACCATGAGTAAAATTTATTTGTGATGGGGATATGTCCTATCAGCCTTGTCACCATGTTTTCTCGCCATTTTTACCTAGATCTTCACAGTAATATTATTTATATTGTATATGAATAGCATCTCTCAATGGATGGAGGAATAGCGAGTTCCACGATTGTTTGTCTGTCGAATATCACTCCTCTCCCAATTTGAAAAGACGAATGTGACAAAAAATGATATCTTTGGATTTCTGGAGCTCCCAATCACCAAATATGGGATTTAAAAATATATTCGATTAGGCATTCAAAAAGTAGTGTCCTCTTCAATCAGTGACACACTCAGTTAAATGTCTTCCTTTGAAGGGAGGTAATGGGTCAGAGATAAGAATAGGATTTAGATGTATAGAGACACAATAACATTGTGATGAAGAATGAATATATATCATAGGAATATATATATTTAATGTCAACTTTAATTAGATAATACAATAGATATTTTCTTTATAGGAAGGTAAATTGTTCAAAATTTATTTATCTTTTTTACTAAGAGTTGGTTAAGTGATTATATTAAGTATCATTCAACTATAATTAATTTTTAAACATTTATCATTATTACATAAATAATTTTTATAATATAATCACATATAGAATAAAATTAATGACCATTAATGATTAGCAAACCTTTTTAATATCATTTATAAATATGTGAAAAACTAGCTTAACAATGTAAATTAAGAATAAATTAATAAGATAATTTGGAAGAATATATTTAATATTCACTTCTATTTGTTAGTGTAATCGATTTTCTCTTTATAGGATATAAATTGGTTATAAAATTAAGTTATTTTTTTATTAAGAGGTGGTTAAGTGATTATATTAACTATCATTCAATTACAATTATCGTTTAAATAACTATTTTTACTATATAAATCATTTTTATAATCTAGTAACAAGTATAATAAAATTAATAACCATTATGATGAGAAAACCTTTTGCACATCATTTAAAAATATTTTAAAAAAATGTAGTGCATAAATATAAATTAAATGGCTCATAAACTACTATGGAAAAAATCTAGGGTTTAAAAAAAATCATAAAAAATAACATCATTTATAAATGTTTAAAAAACTAGCATGGCTATAAAAATTAAATGATTGATAAACTACTATAGGCATCAATCTGGGATTAAAACAATCATAAAAATTAATTAAATTATAACATTATTTAGAATTAGTCTAAATGTGTAGTTTGCACTTATTGAAATAAGATTTTTTCATCAAACAAAAAAAATGAGTCCAAATAATAGGGAAAATTGATGCCTATTTATCCTCATTTATCCGATGGTGCCTATTTTCTTACATTAATTACCTTTGGCATTATTGTTTCACTGGTAGAAAAAGATGAAATTATTGACTAGGTGAGTAAGCTTTTCCTAAGGAAATACTAATAAAAATGAGCAATCTCAAGTGACCTAAATAGAAACAACTAATATAAATGACTAATTTAGTCCTAGGTTAAAATACACAACTAGGATATAAGTAAAACAACTAAAAAAGATTAAGTTGAATAAATAATTTAGTCTAGGAGCAAAAATATGACTATGTAACAAGTACTACAATAGAAAGAAACGGACGTTTATGTTAGTCATTTTAATTGTGTCACTTCAGCAATCTAAACTTCTTTTTTTGTTTTTTTATTTTGATAGAATCAAAATTTTTACAAAACATTACTTTGCATTACAACGAACTTGCTACCCCTACACAATTAGTGCCATAGTAAAAAGTCAAACAAAACATAAACTGGCAATTTCATAAATTTACAATGTAATCAAAATGCAAAGTGTGTAGATTTAAATTTGTCCTCTTTATATATTTGTGTTATTCTAAATTCTTTTAAAATTTACTTTATCTTTTAAACATGAATTAAAAATTCAAGTATTAATTATGTTTTAGGAACTTATATAAATTATTTTAATAATGTTAAAATTCAATCAACTAATATTTTTAAACTAATAAAAAAAAATTAAAAACTGTGTACCTTAAAACATTGTTCCATAACATTGTACCAAATACTTGAATTAATACAAACATGATGAATACAAATAAATAGTTTTTTTTTTTTTTTAGATTGAAATTATTAGATGCACAATAAAATACTTAGATTTATGCAAACATAGTAAATAAAAGTAAATGATCTTTTATATCTGAATTTACGCAAGAATGCAACAGAATACACATATAACCATAAATGCAAAGATGCAGCAAACATAACACTTCATTTCATTAATATCAAATAACTGAAATTTGTTTACAGAGAGAATGGAAATAAACTAGCTAGGGCGTTGGTAGCTTATCTCTGAGAAGAGATGTGGCAGCTACAGGCCTCTGAACTCTGTGTTACAATGAGGCTCGAAGGCCTATATATTATTGAGAAATAATAGAAAACCCTAAACATCCAAAAACATAACCCTAGGAGATGAAATGCCAGAATATGGTGCTCGTCGAGGTAAATTGGTACACCAATTTCCCAGGGTCGTAACTTTGGCATACTATCTCTGTTTGACGCACATGATACATCGTTAGAAATATCTATTTGAGGACTGCAATTGCTTACAATGAATATCAAGTCCAAAACATACTCATATTTGTTGGAGGTTTGATGCCCAAAAAGCGCCGTTTAGGGCCTCGAAACGGCTCCAGAAGATCAGGACCCGAAAACAACTGCCAAAAATAGTAAATTGTGCTACAATTAAGGAGACTAAAAAACTGAAAGAGACAATGGTGGGGGTCCAAGTGGAATAGGTGGGTGGCCACCAATATCTACGTAGATCACTTTTTGGATTGAATTTTTTGGATGCATAATAAAATAAAATGGAGAATATACACAATATTATAAACCAATCTAGTAGACCATTGAAATTGAATGCAACAATAACCATAAAAACACAATGCAACTAAATGCAACAGTCACCATAAAATTGAATACCATAAAAACACAATTTTATGAGGAGCGATGAAAAATTATTCCCCCCCCCTCGTCGGGCCAAGTCATTCATAACCACACCATTTCTCATTTCCCTCTTTTTCCCGTACCCACTTCTCATTTGAATTCGCTTCCATCTCATTTTTTCAAGGCTCAATATTTTAGCGTCATGAATGAATGACAAAGGAGATTGGCCCTGCACCTATGGATTTATTAGATTTGGTAGTAGAAGATGAATTGCAGGTTTTGAATAATGTGTTAGCGTGACACTCTTATAAAACAATCAAAATGTCCAAAATAATAAATTATTAAACTTGGAATAATTCCTACTCGTGTATTATAGAATGGGATTGTTCCTCAAACTTGGGAGTTTGTTTAGGTCTAGTTGGTTGAGAGATTCTCTCCAACTAGTTAGGCTCCTACATTGGTGCGTGGTTGAGATATTCACTCAACCAAAGTGATAGTGTGTGCAAGATAGAAGAATTATCTTGAGACATAATCTTGATGTGTTTATATTGTATCATTCTCATTATTAATATACACAATACATTAAGCCTTGAGAAGCCTTTTCCTCCACGTCTATGTTTCTCATAATTTCTCTTTTTGTTAGTTTGTATTCTCATTAATTCGTATGAGAGCCTTGCATTGGCTTGAAGGTTAGTGAATTGAGTATTTTATGTTTGAAATTCAATAGAGAGCTGTGTTGTTTTTCGTGGAGTTTTGATTGAGAATTACAACCTTCAGAAATGCATGTGAGTTCGAATTTGTGTGAAGAATTAATACCGTGTGGAGTCATTTTTGTGTTGGCATTGAGGGTTTCCTTCATAGAATCACTGCGTAGGGCTACTCCTACAGTTTTTATCAGTCAGTCGATAAAATGACTCCAAATATGCCTCTCCTCAAGTTAACAAATTTTTTGCTACATAAATGAACCTTGAAATGCATCCAACGACTCCAGAAGGTGGGGAGAGCATATTCATAGATGAAGCCTCGCATTCCAGCTAAGGTCGAGACGAGATCAAATCTCAATTTATCAAGGGGAAATACCTCGTTGTAACTGCTATCTATGTCATTAAAGGGGGTCGCAATCGTAATTTTATTTGGTCGTGTTTAAAGATTTAATATTGTGTGAAGCAGTGATGCAAAAGTGCAAGCCCTTGTCTAAGTCGAAAGTAAGAGAGTGTGATATTTCTATTGTTTCTGTAGATCGTTTTATTGAATTTTGATGCTCTCTGCCAGATAAAGTAGTTTCACCATAAAATATGAGAGAGAATCAGTGTCTCACAGAAAACTGTTGAATAGTTTTCAGAGTTGAGCGGTGCCTTGGTGGAGCATTGGATAATTTTCCGCGAGTTCAAAGATTTGGTGCAGGGTAAGAGTTACAACCACTAAATTCCTCGACGTCGGTGAGGTTCGCAATTGTCATCAATTAAGTTTTTAAGCAAGAAAATATTCAAGCCTCCGAACCTAAAACTTCAAGATCTCTGAGGGTTTCTTTCTTTGGAAGCGGCAAATCGAATCAGATCAACTCGAGCCTTGCATCATTGTCATCCTTATTAATGATTAGAATTGACATATTATTAATGTCATTTATCAATATTAATGTTAATACTATTTATATTGATAATGTTGATATTTATATTATTAATTCCAATATTAATGATATTAACTTTATTTATGTTAATATCACTACTTAAATGTTATTAATAATACTAATGTTATTCTATAAATAATATTATTATTGCTAAAATTAATAATAATAATAATAACACAAGCAATAATGATGTGATTATTATTATTACCCAAATGTTTTTAGTAATTAATATTAGTTAGTAATTTGTAATAAATTATTGTATTTATAATAATTGTTTTTCATTAATAATTAACATTAATGCCTTGATATAAAAAATCCATTACTAAAAATATACCCAATGTAAAACCTAATTTCTAAAATATTCCAAGTGTAAATTTTTAATGTAAAATATAGTTTTAAAGTTTGTTTGTTTAATAGTAATGCTTAATCTTTAATTTAAAACTCAAATTTTAAATTCTAATTTAACTTAAAGAGAGGGTATAAATATTTAGGATTTCTTGATATTTGCTTGTCATATATGTTAATAAATACACTATAATTAAATATATTTAATAAGAAAACAATTGCATGTTTTATAATATCATACTTTGTGCCCATACCTACCTTATAACTACAATTCTTTTTTGTTTATTATAATTTTTCTAATAATATAAACATTCCTTAATTATATGCTCCTTTTGATACGTATCTATATTTATTTGATGCTTATCTTGTTAAAAATAATAGAGTGATGTTTACTTATATATTTTGAAATAATATAACATACTTATATGTATATATTTAAAATAATATAATATACCTATATGTATATTTATTATTTAGTGTTAAAAATAATATGATAATATCTATATGTATATAAATGTGGTTAAAAATAGCATAGTAATATGTTTATTTCTTTTGAAAGGACTTCATATTCCTTTCTACCATTTCAAATACAAAATCGAACTTGATATGTCTTTTTTATCATTTCAAATACAAAATGAAATCGCATAACATTTGAAATCCTCATTTTATCATTTAGAATACATAATCATTTTGTATATTTTTTAACATTTGGAATCCCCTATTTTATCATTTGGAATACATAATCTAACTTCACATCCCGTTTTATCATTTCAGATACAAAATAGAAAAGCCGTTAAAATCAAATTCAAATACAAAATGGGAAAGCCATTATAATCAAAATTTAACTTTGCCGTTGTACAAAATTGAAAAGTCTTGAAAGTCAAAAATATTGGAAAGTCATTAAAGTCAAAAATTAATTGAAAGTCATTGCAGTAGGTGTTATAATGTGAGTTTTTTTTTTTTTTTTTCTTCAGGTCAGCCATACATATGTGTTTCGTTTTGTTTTGTTTGGAAGAGAACCCTGGTCGATGTATTTATGTTGTGTGACTTAAACAAAACAGTGAAGAGGAAACGATCATGACACGGAAATTTGACACTACTACCCAACAGATCACACCAGTACAGATTAAATGATAATTCAAAGTCAAATATTTTTATTTTGTTTGCATCAGATCAGATGAGATGCATTCATGCTGCAGCGCTCCATCAATTCAACCGAGAAGATATTAGGCAGTGTGGTGTGCATTAAACAGAAACAGAAAGGTGGAAATGAAAATGATTATAACATAAAAATCTCAAACACCCATATTGTTGTAAAATTATCCTTTATTGCGTATAGAAGAGTCACGACTCTACAAGTGAGGGAAAGAGAGGTTTTATTTATTTATTTAGTTGGTCTCATATATAACAGCCGACGAATGAAAGAATGAATTAGATGAATGGATTGGGCATCAAGCTGCCAAGAATTTCCTTTGGAGAAGTTGGACGAGGGAGGCATCGATCTCGAAAGCTTTGGCGAGAAGGGAGGCATCAACCGGGGGAGAGGCTCCAAACAAGGATTGGGCGACCTGCTGGGTTCCTGGATTCTGGCTGCTCAGTGCAGAGATGGCCACTGCGTTGCCATAGCCCACGTTCTGCTGGAAATGCACCAGACCTTTGGGGAACACGAACACGTCTCCCTTCTCAAGCGTTTTGCTGAACAATTTATTGGCGGTGGTGATAAAGCCGACTGAGAGAGTACCCTCCATGACCACCAAGATTTCTGTGGCCCGAGGATGAGTGTGAGATGGATTAAGGCCGAGAGGAGCAGCGAAATCAATCCGAGCCATGGAGATTCCCAAGGTGTTTAAGCCTGGTCGAATTTTGCTGAATTCCAAAACAATAAAACTGCCTTCCTTAACACAGAGAAATATTCAGAATTTCTTCCACAGTGACAGAGTTTCACATAAAAAAAATTTCTATTAAAAAAAACTGTTGTTACAATTCTTCCTGAAAAGAGGGATTTACAATTGTGGCTGTTGTTGTCACAGTGCACAAATAAAACTCACTGTCTGTGTAAAAACACACTCTGTCTCACTAAAATAAACACTGTTGTGTATGCTCTGTATTTTTCCTAAAACACTCTGCTGTGTGTAATAAAAAAAATTACAGCTCTCTGTCTCTCTGTTTTTAAAATACGTTGCTGTGCATATATAAAAACATTACCTAACAAATGACTCTGTTTCTGCATATAACAAAAAATATCTCAAGATTGAATTTAATGCCATTAACTGACATACAACCACAAAATTCACCGCTTCAGAAATCCTTAATGTCTTCATTAACTTCGCTGGCACCGCTTGATAACGCATTGAAGTTGAATTGACTTTGTGGCATCTTGATTTTTTTTTTCTCCCGCACTGCTGTGCCTATATTTCTGTGTAATAACACATTCTGCTGTGTTTTCCCTTTTTATATTTACACTGCTGTGTAATAAAAATTACATGCTCTTCACGGCCTTTTAATATATATGATGTGCATATATTAAAATAAAACAAATACCTTTTAAAATAGTAAACCAAACTATTAAATTAAAACATGTGCGATGGTTTTAAAACATTTAACCCCGCAATCTTTTGTTAACACATAAAGTGTGGCCGTATAATATGTGGGCCCCCAGCTGATGATGTCAGCTGTTCCGAGGGGGTTCACACCTCCGCCCAAATCTCTTCATCGACCCCCGCGGACTTTGCTTGCCGCTGTTCTCTTGGGCAGTTGGAAATTAATTCCAACACTCCCCCTTAATTTCAACTGCTGGGTTTTCTTGCATACCCAAGCATTTCCTGAAATATTCAAAGCTTTTCTGTTGTAGTGGCTTTGTGAGGATATCTGCAAATTGATCCTCTGTTCTGCAATGCTTCAAAACAATCTCGCCATTGCTAACCAATTCCCGTATGAAATGAAATTTGGTGTCAATGTGTTTTGTTATTTTATGAAAAACATAATTTTTAGACAATGCAATAGCTGAGCTATTGTCACAAAAGATCACTGTCCCTTTTACTTGTTCTTGACATAAACTTCTCAACATTTTTCTCATCCAAACTGCTTGACACGCTGCTGCTGTAGCTGCCACATATTCTGCTTCTGCTGTAGACAATGCTACAATGGGTTGTTTCTTAGAAGCCCATGAAATGGCTCCTGAACCCATATGAAAAACATAACTGGAAGTGCTCTTCCGATCATCTACACTTCCAGCCCAATCACTATCAGTGTATCCAACTAATTCTGAATTTTCTGAAGCTGTATATAAAATACCAAGCACTCTTAGTACCATTTTAACACCATAAAGTTAACGCGCGATATGCGCATCTTGCGCTTTCATAAACACAGAAATCAAACTAACGGCCTTAAACCTTAATAAGCCTAGTTAGGTCAAATACATAAGGGCGCGATATGCTTTTGTACTGAGCAAGATCAAATCATGCGCTATCCTCTCTTTGAGTTTCAATCCTATGTGACCCGAGTGATCAATAGCACGTTCTGTAATGAATCTTTCAAGTACCTCATTAACATACTTTTCCTGTGAGATAAAAATCCCATTTTCATCTTGTTCTACTTCTATTCCCAAGAAGTATCTCAACAAACCCATGTCAGTCATTTTAAATTCTTCTTTCATGACTGTTTTAAAATGTTCAATAAGGCAATCATCATTACCTGTAAAAATAACATCATCAACATACAAGACTACAATTAAAATTTTACCATCTTGTTCTTTGATGTAGAGGGTGGGTTCTCCCTCACACTTTTCAAAACCATTTTCCAGTAGATATGAATCTATCCTACTGTACCACGCTCTTGGCACTTGCTTCAGCCCATAAAGAGCTTTCTTCAACTTGCATACTTTGTGCTCTTGGCCTTTCTTCTCATAACCGAGAGGTTGTTCAATGTAAACCTTTTCCATTAACACTCCATTTAGGAATGCTGACTTCACGTCCATTTGGTAAATTTTCCACTTGTTTTGTGCTGCTATAGACAACACTGCTCTCACGGTTTCCATTCTTGCAAACGGTGCGAAAGTTTCCTCATAATCAATGCCATGCTTCTGCTTATAGCCTTTGACAACAAGCCTTGCCTTGTGTCTCTCTATCTTGCCTTCAGCATTACTTTTGGTCTTGTAGACCCATTTAACACCAATGACATCTTTACCTTTTGGGAGTTCAACCAAATCCAAAGTTTTGTTCCTCTCTATGGCATTTATTTCCTCATCCATAGCTTCTATCCATTTCCTATCCTTGATAGCTTCTTCGAAATGAACAGGATCATCAACATGAAAATATAAAGCAAACAAAGAATTGATACCTTCATTAGCTATATCTTGTTCATAAATTTCTTTCAAACTTTTGAATTTCTTACCTCTTTCAGTAGGTGTACAAGTACTTGAAGAAGAACTTCAATTTCCTCCTTGTGGTGTGCTTGGAGAAGCACTCATCATTCTGCCCTCAAGAAATTACTTTTACTGAATGTTTGTTGCTAGGCAGGGAGATCATTCAATAACTCATCATCATTTTCATCATGGGGATAGGTGTTTTACATTCTTGTTTTCTGTTCATCTGACTTCCTCACCAATAGTACGTCTGTCTTAAAAACTTCTGCTGAGATGGGTTGTATAACTTTGTATGCCTTGGATTCTCTTTGTGTCAGCCAAGGCCATTTCTCCCCCTTGCTGTCCAACTTCTTTCTTAGCTGATCCGGAATGTGTGCATAAGCCACACATCCGAAAACCTTCATGTGTGTGACACTTTGCTTTGCGCCACTCCATGCCTCTTCCGACACTTTGTTCATAACTTCTTTTGTAGGGCACCTATTCAAGATATACGCTTCAAAATGTACAACTTCAGCCCAATAATCATTAGGCAAATGATTTGCCTTTAACATACTCCTCGCCATGACCATTATGGTTCGGTTCTTCCTTTCGGCCACTCCATTTTGCTGCGGAGTATATCTAGTTGTAAACTACTTTTGAATACCATTTTCTCTACAAAAACGTAGAAAATATTTAGATATATACTCACCTCCTCTATCAGTCCTTAAGACTTTGATATGCAGCCCACTTTGATTCTCAACAAGTGCTTTGAAATTGCAAAATTTTTCAAACACTTCACTTTTCTTTTTCAAAAAGTAAACCCAAGTTTTTCTTGTAAAATCATCTATAAATGTTAAGATATAGTGGTTGTTTGCAAGTGATGGAGTTTGCATCGGTCCACATACATCTGAGTGGACAATCTCTAAGGGTGCTTTTGCCCTTATGCTTTTCTTGGAAGGAAAACTTTCTCTGTGTTGTTTCCCAAGAATACAACCTTCACAAAGGCTGTCCGGTTTCTCTATCAATGGTAAACCACTTACCATTCCTTTTCTGTTCAACAGATTAAGACCTCCAAAGTTGAGATGTCCAAATCTCAAGTGCCATAACCAATTGTCATCTTTTGGTTCGCTTTGGAAAGTCTCCTGTGCAACTGCTGCTTTCTCTTCACCATTCTTCAAATCTGCTCTCATTCTGAGAGGGAACATCCTGTTCCTTGTCATCTTCACTTCAGCAATACACTGTTTGCTGGGTGGTTTATCCATGATGGTACAAAAATCATTATCAAAGAAAACATTATACCCCTTATGGACAAGCTGTCCAATACTTAAGAGGTTACACTTCATTCCTGGAACATAATAAACATCTGCTATGGTTTTCTTTGCACCTAATCTTGTTAAAACATTCACATCTCCTTTTCCCATAACAGAAACTTTGCTATCAGTTCCTAGTGTGACTTGTGACTACACACTCTCATCTAACATAGAAAACATTGCTAAGTTTCCTGTCATATGGTTACTACAACCAGAGTCTAGAAACCATAAATTCTCATTCTTTTCTTCAACCATATTACAAGCTAAAAACAAATTATTTTGGCTGCTATTTTCTCTAGTGAAATTTGCACTAGTTCTACTTGCCATATCTTGCTGCTTCTTTCTACATTCATTAGCATAATGACCATATTTTTTACAATGGTAACATTGGACATTGGACTTATCATACCTTTTTCCTTGAGCATTCTGCTGGCTGCTGCCTTGGCCGTGGCTGTGATTTTCACTGTTGCACCTTCCATGTGAATGTGAAGGGTTGTTCCTTCCACCTCTGTTTTTGCTTCTGCCTCTTCCTCTTTTGTTTCCTCTGCTTTGCCCTCTTCCTCTTCCGAAAGACATCTGGGTCTTAAAGGCATGCTCAAGAGATGAGTTTTCACTTCTACCCAATCTTTGTTCACGAGTCATCAGTGATGCATGTAGCTCATCTACTGAAAACTTTGTGAGATCCTTAGTCTCCTCTATGGTGGTGACAATCACATAAAATCTTGAGGGTAAACTTCCCAAGAGTTTTTCAACAATCCTCTTGTCTTCAAGAGTCTCTCCATGAGATCTTATTTGTGTGACCATTCCAATCACATGAGTGAAGAATGAGTCAATAGTATCTGACTCTTTCATACAGAGAGTCTCAAAGTCTCTCCTCAGCAACTGAAGTTTTGTTGTCTTCACTCTTTCCATGCCTTGATAAGATGTCTTGAGAGTTTCCCATGCTTCACTGGATTTCTTAGCTGCTGCTATCCTTGGAAACACACTCTCATGCACTGCTTGATACAAGAAGAAAAGAGCCTTGGCATCTTTCTTCTTATTGTTCTTCAGTGACTCCCTTTCTGCCTGAGTTAAAAGAAGAAACTCTACTTCATTTGCTGGCTCTTCAAAGCCATCCTCAACTAATTCCCATAACTCTTGTGAGGTAAATAAATCTTTCATAGTTATTGACCAGTAGTCATAATTTTTTCCATTGAATTGTGGGAGATGGATATTTCCCAAACTCATACCTGTGCTGGCTCCAGCCATTCTGCACTCTTTAACTATGCTTCAAAAAACACTTGACTGTGTGTTTAAAACTAACCAACTGTACTGCAACAGTAACACAAAACTGTATAGAGAAATACCTTTGGATTCTTCTTGTCTGAACCTTCACTCTGTTGGAGAAGCTTCTGCAATAAAGAACTCCTTTCCTTCAGCTTATTTGACCTTCAAATAGCCTGGACTAGCTCCAATACCATGTTGGAATTTTGCTGAATTCCAAAACAATAAAATTGACTTCCTTAACACAGAGAAATATTCAGAATTTCTTCCACAGTGATAGAGTTTCACATAAAAAAAAATTCTATTAAAAAAAACTGTTGTTACAATTCTTCCTCAAAAGAGGGATTTACAATTGTGACTGCTGCTGTCACAGTGCACAAATAAAACTCACTGTCTATGTAAAAACACACTCTGTCTCACTAAAATAAACACTGTTGTGTATGCTCTGTATTTTTCCTAAAACACTCTGCTGTGTGTAATAAAAAAAATTACAGCTCTCTGTCTCTCTGTTTTTAAAATACACTGCTGTGCATATATAAAAACATTACCTAACAAATGACTCTGTTTCTGCATATAACAAAAAATATCTCAAGATTGAATTTAATGCCATTAACTGACATACAACCACAAAATTCACCGCTTCAGAAATCCTTAATGTCTTCATTAACTTCGCTGGCACCGCTTGATAACGCATTGAAGTTGAATTGACTTTGTGGCATCTTGATTTTTTTTTTCTCCCGCACTGCTGTGCTTATATTTCTGTGTAATAATACATTCTGTTGTCTTTTCCCTTTTTATATTTACACTGCTGTGTAATAAAAATTACATGCTCTTCACGGCCTTTTAATATATATGATGTGCATATATTAAAATAAAACAAATACCTTTTAAAACTGTAAACCAAATTATTAAATTAAAACATGTGCGGTGGTTTTAAAACATTTAACCCCGCAATATTTTGTTAACACATAAAGTGTGGCCGTATAATATGTGGGCCCCCAGCTGATGATGTCAGCTGTTCCGAGGGGGTTCACACCTCCGCCCAAATCTCTTCATCGACCCCCGCGGACTTTTCTTGCCACTGTTCTCTTCGGCAGGTTTAAATTAATTCCAACAAAG
>JAXQQM020074042.1:0-125044 GCA_034641835.2 Pinus albicaulis
TACTGATGAAGAAGAGGTGGTAGAAGTACAAGGCATGTGGGATTTCATCCTCCCAGATGAGGAAGACCAAGAAGCATCCCCGGTTAGCACTAGAAGTAGAAATCAACTTGATCCTCCTCAATATACTCCTAAACCAAAGAGCGCAAGCTCATTGGCTAACGATAAATTTTCACCCAAGAAAACGACATCCAAATCAATTCAAACTAGCCCAGTCCAAACAGATTCATCAATTCCATCAAGAACATTGATTGTTCCGGATGAAATGGAATATAACATTATAGAAGATATGAAGAAGACTAGGGCTAACATCACTTTTTATGAATTGAGCAAGTTAAAACACCAGCAAAAGGTACTTTTGAAAGAATTACATGCTGTACCAGAAAAACCTTTGCCTGATCCTGTAATTTCTCAAGCTTCCAATGACATGGGAAGACCTCCAGCTAATGCGATCAGTAAAGTTGATCTTGAAAATATCGCTTTAATTGGAGGAAGGTCGAGATCTCATACTCCTCCATTTCTTCTTACTTACGAAGTTTTCAATAAAAATTTGCATAATTGTTTAGTGGATTCTGGAGCTTCATCTAATATTCTACCAAAATTAGTATGTGCAAAATTGAACGTTCAACCACAAAAATCTGATGTGCGCATAGTACAGTTAGATCGATCGCAAGTCGAAGTGATTGGAGAATTAAATCAGGTTACCATAAGGTTGTCATCAAATCCTAAGGTATGTCAAGTTATTGATATTTTAGTTGCAGATATTCCAGAATTTTATGGCTTAATTCTTAGCAGAGATTGGTCAAAAAAACTTCATGGATACTTTGCAACTGATTGGTCGCACATGTGGCTTCCTTACAATGGTAAACCAAATCAGATAAAGGTTGAAAGAGAAAAGCATCAGAAATACATATTAACAGAGCTGGAAGGAGAGAATGAACCAGTTGCATACAGCAGTAATATCATTGGCAATTATTCAGTTGATTCTTTCTTAGGAAATTTCAATGCTCATACTTCACCTTATTTAGAACATTCTGTTTTATCTCAAATAGAAAATTTTTCTCAAACAGACAGTTCTAAATGTATTAATTTTGTAGATACTCCTATAAATAAATCTTTATTTTGGAATTTTTTTTTTGATGGTTCTAAGTCTAATGAAGGAGCAGAAGCGGGATGCGTGTTGGTTAGTCCAGAGGGAAACAAAATTATGCTAACTTGCAGACTTGAGTTTGAATGCACTAATAACACCGCAGAATACGAGGCTCTAATCCAAGGGTTATATAAAGCAATCGGATTGGATATCAAATATCTTCAAGTTTTCGGGGATTCAGAAATTGTAATCAAACAGGTACGCAATACTATACATTGTTTATCAGGTCATTTAAAGCATTATCAATCTTTAGTTCAAGATCTGACTGAACATTTTATAGCATTCAATATTTCACCAATTCCTAGAGTCCAGAATGCTAGTGCAGACCTTCTAGCCAATGTAGCCTCCAAGCTCATTCCTGCAGAAGACTTTAGTCCTGATCGATTTTCAATTGAATTAATCTTTAGACCTTTGATTCCTGATAACGATACCAATTGGAGAATTTTCAACGATGATCCTGATATTGTAAGTTTCGTCACATCTGAAGGATCTTATACCAATCAGATAATCGATGAAGACCAACATGATAGACAATTACAACATGATAGCACTAATAATGCTATTCCAAAGTCAATAGTCAAGTTAGAAGACCTTTATGATTTGAAAGACCGATTTAAAAGATCTACTAATTCAAAACTACAAAGTTCAACTTTGAATTATGAATTAGTAAATCTAGGAACTGATACCAAACCACAGAATATCAACCTAGGCCTTGGTCTAACTCCTGAAGAAAAATCAGCATATGTTCGTCCTTTAAAACAATATAAAAGTGTCTTTTCTTGGAACTACGATGAACTCAAAACTTATGACACTTATATCATCCAACACACTATCCCAATGATAAATGATGAGAAACCTATACAACAAAAGCTGAGAAAAATCCATCCCAATCTAGAAAATCAAATCAAATCTGAACTCAATAAGTTATTGAAAGCCAAAATTATTTTTCCTGTTCGACATTCTAAATGGGTTTCCAATATGGTTCCTGTTAGAAAGAAAAATGGAGATATTAGAATTTGCATTGACTTTAGAAATCTTAATAAAGCCTGCCAAAAAGATAATTTTCCTTTGCCTCCCATGGAGCAAATATTACAGGCAGTTGCAGGATCAGAATTAATGTCTTTCTTAGATGGTTTCTCTGGCTACAACCAAGTGTTAGTTCATCCAGATGATCAATTGAAAACTACATTCAGAACCAAATGGGGCACTTATGCATATCAAAAGATGCCTTTTGGTCTGATCAATGCTGGTGCCACATTTCAAAGAGCTATGGACATCGCTTTTAAGGGATTAGTTAACAAATCAGTGGTAATTTATTTGGATGATATAACTGTATATTCCAAAAAACGAAGCAATCATATTGGATATTTGAAGCAGATATTCCGACGTTTTCAAAGGTATGGAATTTCACTTAACCCGAAAAAATCCTTTTTTGCATTAAGTGAAGGAAAACTTCTTGGATTCATAGTGTCAAAATCTGGAATTCATATTGATCCTGATAGAATCAAGGAGATTTCTGAAATATCTTTACCTCACAACAAGAAAGCTATGCAATCTTTTCTTGGCCAAATTAATTTTGTAAAGAGATTTGTACCAGATTTTTCAAGAATTGTATCTCCCTTACAAGCAATGATTAAAAAGAATTCAAACTTCAAGTGGGGCCAAGATGAATATGAGGCATTCAATCTGATTAAACAAGCAATTATTAATGCTCCATCTTTAGCAACTCCAATTTTTTCTGATCCTTTTATTTTGTACACATTTGCCTCTGATAAGTCTTATGCTGCGATACTCACTCAAGCAAATCAAGACAAAGCAGAAGCTCGAATTGCTTTCTTCAGTTCTAATTTACAAGGAGCTGAGTTGAATTACTCAGATGTGGAGAAACAAGCTTATGCTGTTTTCAAAGCAATTAAGTATTTCAGACCCTTTTTACTTAAAACCCATACAAAAATCATTGTACCGTTTCCAGCGGTAAGAAATCTTTTAGTTCAAAAAGATGTGGGTGAGAAAAGAGCTAATTGGATTACTGCCTTACAAGAATATGATGTTGAGATTAAACCAGCAAATATTGTAAGAGGTCAAGGCTTTTGCAAAATACTAGCTGGAGCATCATAAATTTCTGAGAAATCATTTGAAGAGATACAAACGTATGAGGTAAGCCTAAACGATGTTGAATCATTATATGCTGATATCACTTTTTATCTGAAGAATGGATATGCTCCTCCAAATCTCGATCACACCAAGAAACGAGCTTTAAGGTTGAAGGCTAAACAATATCAGCTTGTAAATGATGTTCTTTTTAGAAAGAATTACGATTCAGTTCTTCTTAGATGTTTGGAAAAATCTGAAGCTGAAAAAGTCTTGCAGGAACTTCACGATGGGCCAGCAGGTGGACATTATGCTGGAAATGCTACTGCACATAAAATCCTTCGCGCAGGCTATTACTAGCCCACTTTATTCAAAGATTCACATAGCTATGTAAGAAGATGCCAAGTTTTTCAAACTGCAGCTGGAAGACAAAAGAAACCATCATTTCCATTACAACCAGTAAACATTGAACAACCTTTTGATCAATGGGATTGGACATAATAGGTGAGATCGTTCCTCACTCTTCTAAGCAACATAAGTATATTATTACAGCAACTGATTATTTTACGAAATTGGTAGAAGCAGTCCCTCTCAAGATTGCTAATGCTGAGCACATCATTGAATTTATAGATCAGTTCATAATCACCAGGTTTGGTTTACCTTCTGCTTTAGTGTTTGACAATGCATCATATTTTTCTGGTAATGCTATGACTGAATTTGCACTCAAGAGAGGATTCAAACTTAAATACTCTGCCAATTATTATCCACAGGGAAATGGATTAGCTGAATCCACAAATAAAAACTTAATCAGAATCATTAAGCGAACCATTGATCAAAATCATAAAAATTGGCATAAGTCTTTAATATATGCTTTATGGGCAGATCGAATAACAAAGAAGGCTTCTATTGGCACTTCTCCCTTTAATTTAGTTTATGGGAAAGAAGTAGTTCTTCCAACTCATTTCGCAATTCCTTCTTTGGCCTTAGTTCAATATATTGATGAAGCACCAACTTCTTCCTTGCAACTAAGACAGATGGAAATAATTAAGTTAGAAGAACAACGAGAAAAAGCCAAAATAACTCATGCTCATCATCAAGCATTAGTAAAAGCTTCTTTTGATTCAAACATGATAACCAGAAAAGACTTTCAGGTTGGAGATCTTGTTTTAAAATGGGATAAGGCTTATGAGGAAAAAGGAAAACATACGAAATTTCAACGAATGTGGCTTGGTCCTTTTCAAATTGCAAAAATCAAAGGTCCATCTACTTTTATGTTACAGGATTTAACAGGCAAAAGAGAGTCTTTACCTGTTAATGGAAAAATTCTCAAAAAATATTTTCCATAGGATATCATTCTTCTATTTTGTATATTAGTTTTCTTTATTGTCAAAATAAAACGAGTTGTTAATAGTTACATTTGGAATTCACAAAGAAGATACGAATTCTCTTTTTAGATTTTGTTTTTTTTTCTACTTTTATAAATAAGAATTCTTTTCAGAATATTGATCATTATTATTCAAAGATACAGTTAAAAAAAAAAAAAAAAAAAAACTTTAGTCTTGGAATGATACTAGTTTCAACTTTGAAAACTTTGATGAAAAGTAAATTTTAGTGAAAGATTGTTTTATATCAATTCAATGAAAGGTATCAATAACAAAACAAAGTTTCTCTATAGAAAATTTTCTTCCAAAAAAAACTCTACTATTGTCGTCCAGAGATATCTTAAGGAAACAATGATATCCTCCCCACTTAGAAAATTACAATGTTCAAATAATTATCCAATAATACACTTTTTAACTTAAAGAGTAAGAGGTCTCATCACGAGCCGACTTATCATGATCATAGATATTATAGCTTGCTGACTTTGCCAATACTGCATACCATAACAGGGCAATGACTCAAGATTGTTGCAATCAAAAGACAAGGGGTCTCATCACGAGCCAGCTTGTTCAGTAAAGTTATAAATCAAGTGAATGGCATTGTCATGAGTTGGCTACCAAACCAAGACATTGTTCTTTAAGAATAAAAAAGAAAAGCAAAAGCAATAAGTGTGAATATGGATTTCTCTTTGAAATTTGTATATTTCTCTAAGTAGGATATAGGATCATTGCTGGGTAACAGGTAACCCTGTCGAGGCTATAAACGCTTGCTGGCAGCAGTGGCTCTACCTACGACAAATGAGCATATTTAAAGCTGATTTATATAGAAGCCTTTGTTTTTATCTTTTTAAACCAAGTAATGACTGATGTCAGTACAAGGACTAGCTTGAGGAAGTGAATAATCAAAAGTTGAATATAAAAGAAATGAAATATCATTTATAGATTAAAGCATAATGTACTTTGTCTTTTTATAATAAAGTTTGATTTTCTGGAAAATTTTCTGTTTTGAAAAGTTTAGAAAATTCAAAAGAAAAGCAGAGATAACTGGTTCTTCCAACTGAATCGCCAATTGTTGTGGCCAGCAACAACCCCCCCCCCCTTCTTATTTAATATTAGTAATAATACTAAATAAGTGGGGACCCTTAGTAAAAAATCCAAAAAAATTAATTAGTTTCTGTTTCCTTTCTCAAATAAACTTACTATCATAACTTAGGGAAATTCATTTGAAAATCTTTAAAATAAACCTAATTTTATGATAGATCAAAACGTAATCTTTCTTTGAAGAAAAATACCGCATCCATCGCAAAAAGTGGATATCCTTTGTAAAAGCAGAATCTTCTAAAATTGTGATTCCGTGATATTGCGATAGCGCGATCCCAAAGAACTATACATTAAAGTATTGATCGCAAACCGCATATCGCAGAAAAGTTGTTTAATGAGTTATATTTTGTGAAATTGCGATTTTGCGATATTGCGATTTCGCGATGATATGAGACTGCGATTTGTGGATGTTGCGATTTGCGATGAATGCGATCCTGCAATAATTTCAATTTGCGATGATTGCGATCCGCGATATTGCGATTTTGCGATATTGCACAGCAAATCACAAATCGCATTATCGCAGATTCTTCTAGCGCATTGTCCAAAGTAAATATTTTCATAAATAAATATTCGTTATGCGCTTTGATGTCAAAATTAATGAATGGATTGTTAATCATTGATGGAAAGAATTTTGTTTTGATTGAAAGGTTGTTTCACGTTTAAAATAATATTTTTCATCCGCCTTCAGCATTTAAAACTATCCCGTCACCTTTCTCATATCATTACTCTCACTTAATTCGTAACACCGCAGGCGTGAAGGAGCAAAAGACTATACAAAGCATTCACAGAGCATTATGGGTAAGAAAGAGAAAGTTCCGAGTGTTGAAAACAAAGAGATGGCTTCCTTATACGCAGACACTGCCTGCAACAAGGACGTCGGTATCACCACTTGGGAAGGGATGCATAATTTGCTCGAAGAAGAAAATCCCAGGGTAATGGAAGTCGCGGCTACTGCAGGATCAAGTAATTCCTCTGAAGCGTCTCTTACAGAATTGGCTTGTTCATTTCTGCACAGAATAGCAACAAGACCGAGAATTCTTCTGTATACAGATATGGTAAAATGGGTGCTGGATAACACCGATATTTCAGACAGGCAATTTAGAACTCCAGGACAAGAACTTATCGAATCATTCACTACAGAAGATTTGAGGCTTATGTATCACTTACCGGAACCTCAGGCGACTTACAACAAACAATTTATGGAGAAATTCGCCAGAGAAAATGCAAATTTGGCAGAATGCACCAAGGAATGGACCAAAAGAGAGGAACCATTGAAGAAAAACAAACACGGTATGTATAGTACTGGTTCGCTCACCTCTTTGCTGCTGCTATGTTATGCAGGCTTTTTGGAAAGCCTGACATAAATATGGTCTTGCTTGAATGGCTCCCTTTGTTGAATGCTGCTATTAACGCTACAATTGTAGACTGGGCCAAAATCTTGTCTGATAATTTAGCCACTGCCATTTTCAATTACCGGTCTAAACGGACTATTTCTCAGAGGATTTATCCTCCTTTTTATCTATCTGCCTATGTTATGGATTCAATTTGTTTTGTTTCTAAATTCCCTTTGATGGGTTGGCAATGGACAATTCATGATCCCTTTCCTATTCATGTCTATCACAAAGAGTTGTGGGAATCAAATTTTGTTCCTCATTTTTACAAAATTTTCCATGGCATAATGCTGCCTCTGTACAGAATATTGTATAATAAGGATGCTCCAAGGTTATCCCCGGAAGCAGAAGTCGACATTCTCCCTATCGCAAGATGGTTTGGAGAAGATTTGTTTACTTATGTGAGGGTTTTTGGAAGTTCTGCTTCCCCCCATGTTTTACCCCTGTATGTTCCGGATAAACTTGTAGCTCGGGAGATTGCTTATCAAACCTGTGGTGAAGGAGGTTTGACAAAGGAATTAAAGGAAAAGAAGAAGGGCATTTGGCCACAATTTCCCATAGCCTGTGGAGCATTTTCATTATTTGATGTTGGTCACGCATTCAAAGAGGTAAGCAATATTACATGCTTACAACTGTTCAAGTTTTCGAGAAGGTTATTTGATCCAATTGATGTTGTTAAAAATTTCACCACTGCAATCAAAGTAAGAGTGTTTTCTGGAGAAGAAGATCCTTTTGATGATATGTTCTTAGGAAAATGTTCATTTAAAGAAGTTTTGCATTTAGCTCAAACACAGTTATCCCCAGAAGATTTTCAGGAATTTAAAGTTTACAGAGAGAGAAGACTAACTACTATCCCTTTGGAAAATTTACGCTTGGAACCCGCAAGGGAACCAACTCCTAGTGTCAGTCTTAGTGGCAGCTCGGATACAGAAAATTCTAAGTCGAAGTTTGACAAAGAGACTTCTGAGCGTTCTAAAAATACTGATAATGATGAAAGCTCAGTGAAGGATACAACTCAATCAAAAGAGATTTCACAAAAACAAACTTTTACCACTCCACAGTTGAATCTTCCACCTCTCAATGTGCAGCAACCGACAGTCAGGACTGAATTGGACAAAGAATGGGAAACTTTTAATCAATTGCTTAATGTGGAAGGACAGAATATACAGACCCCTGTATAGACAAAAAAAAATTTGAGCACGGGAATAAGTGGCAACGTCACAGAAACTGAGCATATACCTATCACTCCCTCTTCTAAAATTGTACTCAATATAGAGGACATTCCTCCTCTAGATGTATTCTACAGCCCGCAGTATAAAGCAGTAGTGAGGAAGCAAAGGAAAAAGAGAAAGTTGGAGAGCTCAATCTCTACTGAGGCAGAACAATTAGATGTCTTATGGAAGGATCCTACTACGGATCCAACTGATAATCTTACCAAGTTATCTCAGATTACAGGAGCTTATGCCTCCGCAACTATTGACAAAGCATTCGAGGTAAAGCTATTATTAAATGAAAAAGAAGATCAGATACAAGTTCTGCAACAACAATTGCAACAAGCCCGTGCTAACAGTGAAGCACAAATAAAACTTGAAGAGTTACAGCAAGAGCTTCAACAGATGCAAATTGGATATCAGAAAAGTTTGGCAGATAAAGAGAAACAAATACAGATTATCCAAGAGGAGCACAAAGATGACCCTAAGCTTCCAGAGTTTATTTCAGAGTCTGTTTCTTTGAAAAAACAACTACTGCAACAACAAGACATATTATGCCAGAAAATCTCGCAATACAACTCTTTTTGTCAAGAAAGTGATAAAATCACTAATCATGTCGTAGAATTACAACATGATTATGATTTAACTAATGAAAGAGTTACTAATTATTTGGCATGGCAAAAGACAGAGGAAGGAAGAAGAGCAGGAGCATCGATCATCAATAATAGTCATAAAGAAATGCTCTTCAACAATTGGGACGTACAGATCAGAGAGGCAGAAAAAGCAGCAGAGGAAGCAGCTACAACAGCGGGAAATATTATTGAGTGTGTAAATGAAAATTTGCACAAAGTTAATTTGATTTCAGAAATTATTCCGGGACACCTTCCGCAAGCACAGCAATTGCAAACAGAATGGAGGCAAAAGGCTGATGAAAAGGCAAAGTCAATTCAAGGACTAACAAGATTAAACTGGGATTCTTACTGGACATATCTAGTGAAACCACACAGTCAATGCAGTGCGCTTAATTGCATCATTAATTCTACTGAGAAGATTGCTCATACACTTGCCGATTCTGTCGTTTTGGGGCAGTTGAAATCTGAAGTCGGTCAACCACCTCTTCTCAAAACAATGCTGGATGCTTGCAAGATCAAAGATCAAATTCATAAGTAGATAGTTGATAGTCTTTATTTTTAGATTTAATTTTAGTTTTACTGTATTTTTGCCTAGAAAAAGGACGGTCATTTAAACTGAATCCTAAATTTTTGTAATAAACTATTTTTAGATTTTAGCCATTAGTATTTAAACTCTTCTCATGCATTTAGAGAAGGGTCCTGAAATTTGTCAAAAAATTATCCTCAGAACATGCACTTCTGCACCCTCAGATGAGGTTTTGATAAATGAATGGAACGAGATTTATTGATATCTGTGTCTAATATCTGTTACTGATGTTGCATTTCTGTACTCTTGATAGATGTTGGATTAAGAAAGAGATAAATCATTATTGCTTCTAGCTCATGAGTAGAACCAGTTATAAATGGTATTTTTATCTCTTAACTGTTTCTGTTTCTGTGTTAAAAGTGATATTTATGTTTAGTTGTTTATATTTTAATGTTTGAATATTTGAGTTATCATTTGGCATTTTTGTACGGTGATAATTATTTATTTGTGCTTGATATATGAATAGCTTAATATGCGATATGTTTTCCATAACTGTTTCATCTAACTTTTTGTGTGAAATAGTTTATCTTTATTGAATTCTCTTCTCATAATAATTGAATGATTTTTATTATCAATTGTTATCTGAAATCCTTTTAGATCGCATATATTGAAAGATTACATCCTGGGTTAGTTTAGAGTTAGATATTTCTTAGAATAAAGTTTGCATATGAATAGATTAGAAATAGATTAAAAGCATTTTACTTGGGAATTTTAGAAAAGAAATATCAAATCTCAAACACACACACACATATTGGGAAACTGGTCCCATTATCCCCAGTCTGACCCACTACATCAAACGGAAAAGGAGCTGCTAACCAAGGTCCGGACCGGGTGGGTATCCCCCTTGTTGTAGACCCGATTCTCGGGGCTTCAACATGGGTGTTACAAGGGTACAAAAGTAAAAGTAAGGGGGCTACACTAACAACAATAGGGGAGTACATTAGTAATATAGGGACCTAAAAATACCATCGTTATAGACGTTTCTGCCATATATTTTTCTATGCAGAGTCTACTACAGTTGGCATCATACCCACAAACTAGGCTTGCTGGGAATCACTCCCAATATGGCCAACGTGTTGAGCGAGTGCTTGGAAGTGTGTTACCTAAGTTTATTATGATGCAGGTTTTTCACCACATGACTATTCAGGGTCATTGTTGGAAATATTAGTGGGAAAATGATGGTTGTGATCCATTCTTGGTAAGATATTTATCTCCTATTGCTTGATGAAATGACTTGCGTTGAGAGTGTCTCGTAGGACCTTCCTCACTGTCATAGAAATGAGGTGAGAGTGTCCAATAGGACCTTCCTCATTGTCATTGGATTCCATGTTGATATGTACTCCTATATGTGGTTCGAGGTTGAGTTGGGATCCCTAACGATAATCTCTTTGATGTTTCCTAGTTTTTGGAAGTTGGCTCCCCATTGATAGATGTTTCTGGGTGGTAGCTTGGAATCACATATGATATCGAATTCTTCTTATTTTAGATTCCAGAATGTTCATCATATGAGAAAGAAAATAAAGAGATAAGAAGTGATAAGACGAGATGAGAGTAGATGAGCAACGAAAACATTTTTTTATGAGATACTTTATATAGTATATCATTTGATGATAGGATACTTGCATTGATTACATAATGAAATTGGAAATTATTCACAAATGATAGGGAGTGTTAACTTTTCCTCTCATTGACAAATTCCAATCATGGGAATAGATTCCTCTTTTCAAGAGGACCAATTAAGACCATTGAATAACTCAATTTGGACAAGGGAAAAGTGTATTTTTGAATTAAATCCCACATGTGCAAAAAAGTACAGGTCAACCCAAAAGAGAAATTAGACACCCATGGATGGATAATATAGGTCAAGTGACCCTCATCTGGACATAATCATCACGACCATCCTTGTTTCTTTAGAATGGCTCACGTGAATGTGAGGTTGGGTTTCAAATATTAGTTTGTATAGGTCCAAGATTGTAGGGTTTGAATATCATACATGTGTTTAGCGTTTTGGTTTCTTGTTGCAGGCATGCTTCCAGAAAATTCTGGTTCCAACTATAGGAACACAGGTTCATGCATGCGGTTGGAGGTTTTTTGTTTTATGCACATCATTCTCTCCATTTGGATAGGACTTAGGGTTTGAGTTTTACAATTGACCACATATTTCGTCAGTTGACCATAGAGTTTGGTAGTTGATTGTAGACAATGACAGTTGATCACATGCTTATGAGTCATGGGTTTGATTATCAACACTGTTGGGTTAATCTCATGGATGTTTTTAGTTCATTTTGCTGGATAGGATTATGATTGAAGATATGGATCATTGTACTCTATTTTTTTGAATCATTCAATGAAAATATAATAAGAATAATAATTTGAAAGGGTTTAATTTGTATTGGGTTTTTTTCCACGTGTCTGACCAATCCTGGTGTCTCTATGTTTGAATTAATTCATTATATTCTTCCTTTATGCTTCGTTGCATTGATGATGATATTGTTCTTAATACATAGTTTCATGTGTTGCCGGATAATGTTGTAAATTTGGAGAATGTTATGATATTGTTTGATGAACTTATTGTGTAAATTAAAAATGAAAATATCTAAAGCAAAGAACAATATAGCCCTAATAAAATTCAACACTTAATTACAAAATACCATTACAATGGAAAGAAATATCCCATTTAACAATATTGACATGTAGTAATGTCCAAAATTATATGTTCTTAAAAGTCAACTTAGTTACAAAATAACATGTTAAATGAAGAGATGAAAACCCCTTAAAAATATGCATATGTGGAGGAAAAATAAAAAACTATGTACTCTTGGAAGTCAAATCGACTACATAATGACTAAAAATGGTATAATCCAAAACATAGACTATGAAGTATTGAATTTATTTATTCACACTCTATTTGATCAACAAAGTTGAGCTATGTATGAATGTATCCAACAATAAGAATGTGTTATGAAAAAAAAAATTATCATCATCAGGCTTCGACCTTGTCACAAACATGTCCATCATAAAAAGCTCCTGCAATTTTACACTTTTCATCAATCATAGCATCTATTCCTTGACAATTTTCCTTCTGAAACTCTTGCTTATCCTTCAAAGAATAAGTCAAATGAACATTTCATTAACAATTTTTCCAATAATAAGGCCATGCAGTTGCATATTCATCACAACCATCACTGATAAATATGTATGCCTCTATCAATCCAAGGGGGTGTTCATGTTGGCTATACCTTATCTCCTTGGGTTATTTCTTATCCAACTCCTTCATTTCCCTCTCTAGCCTTTCTAGATATGTGTTAACTCTTGATATACCTAGCATTGAGAGCGATCAAATCTCCATTCACTCTAAAATATTTTTGCATATCAAGTGAATTGATCCCTCTAAATGCTTGATATATCGAGAGTTCAGATGGATCTAGGTTGGTGTAATTTTCCCCTTTAAATAGGTTATAGTCCACATGAATACCAGATTAGTTAAAATGTTAAACATTACATTACAATATATCTACATTAATATGCTAGAGAGTTCTTATCAATGCAAAAATATTCATTTTTTTTATATAGAATGTGCAAGAAAGAATGAAAAATAAGATTGAATTGCAGTTTCATAAAGATGATATAATTATATATAATGTTCTTAATATTTGATTCAAATTGTAATATCTCTCATATTCTTGATAGCCCTTAGCATTCCATACCATAACCCTAGCCAACTGGATGTCTAACTCCCCATAACTATTCACATTCCAACAAAGCTGATTAGGTTTCCAACATGTGTAATGACTGCATAACCAATTATAGTATGCATGGAAATATGTTTAACAATTAAATGAAAGCATTGTAATTTTACTAATTAATGAAAAATATTATGTAACAAGAGAAAGTGTTTGTAGGGTTTGCAAATATTTCAATCTAAAACAATAAAACGCGTTCCCATTACCTGTAAAGATAACATTGTAGATGAAATTGCATATTGTAAAATTAATTAAGCATGTGAATAATGTCAACATAAAAAAAAATGCTTAGAGTGTAAACAACACTAAATAAAAAGACAAATGTAAGGGTATTAACATGTAAAAAGGATCAATACACATGGAATCGATGAGTCAGCTTGAACAAATTGAACCAAGTGAATAAAAAAGGCACATATGCATGCGAAGGAGTTGGATAAGTTAAGAAAAAAACATATAAATGGAATAAGAAGAACATAAGTGATAAATGGTGTATGATTTTCTCTCGATTTAGTGCCATGATAGGAGACTAGAGTTCCACAGTTTTTGTCCAAGTAGCATTATTTAATTAAAAGAAACACCACAATGGAAAGAATTAACCCATTTAATAATATTGACATGTAGCAAGCTCCACAGATATATGTTCTTGAAATTCAACTTAGATACAAACTAACATGGAAATTTAACAGAAGGAAACCCCTTAAAGTTATGAACATGTGGAGGAAAAATCCAAACCAATATACTCTTGGAAGTCAAATCAACCGCATAATGGCAAATCATCATAGAATATAAAACATAGACTATGAAGTACTCAATTTATTTATTCACATTATAGGGTGACATTTTCACAACAAAGTTAAGTTATGTATCCATCTATCCAAGGATGTCAAGGTGTTTTGAAACAAAAAATTAAAGACCTTGAAGAATATCATATTTAATGAACCTCCTTTATCATAATTAGGCTTCAACTTTGTCAGAAATATCTCTATCGTAGATAACTCCTATGTTTTTACACATTTTATCAGTCATAGTATCTATTTATGGACACTTGTCATGCGTTATACCCTATATATCCTTGAAAGCAAAAGCCAGATGAAAATTAAAGTCACAATCTTTATAATAATAATATCATGCAATGCCATATTCATCACAACCATCATAGATAAATAATGTGTATTTATCAATACAAGGGGGTGTTCATGTTGGCTATAACTTATCTCCTTGGGTGAATTCTTAGTCAATTCTTTCATTTCCTTCTCCAACCTTTCTAGATTAGAATTCGTGAAGCGTTAAGCCCTATTTCTAAAAAATATCACTAAAATTTTGGCATGATTTATCACATTCTTTCCATATGGACCCACCAAAATCAATGACGGGATTCCATTGACACCACAGAGCTGCATGAGTTCTGTGTTGGTGTGTTTGGCACATGAATGTACCAAATCACACTTGCTTAAGAGGGGTGTTTTTTCCCTCTTGAGTTATTGGTCACAGGAAGAAAATAGATTGAGTCAAGAAAGTTAGTGGAACATGCTAAACATAAACATACCAGATAGAGAAATAGCATGCATATTGAAACATTAAAACTAAACTAAAACTAAAAAAAAAGCTCTAAATAGATTCAAACAACTTCAATAATCCAAATGAAGATGCTTACGTCCCCTCTTATTGAGTGTTGGAAATAAATGAGGATGAAACTTTAACCCACTTTCCAAGGGGCCCTTGGAACTATGGAGCTCCAAGTCCCAATGAAAGGATGTCTTTTCTTCCGAGCTACCTTGGCTCAAAGTCTCCCTCTCTTTACTATGGTGGACTGGAGTTATTGGATGACCAACAACTGAGTCCCCTCTATCTCTGCTTCAGATCACACACTGCTGGTATTTCTTAGGGAAATTCTCGCCAACATAACAATGTGTTCTCATATTGTTCATATCTTGGTGGCCTTTTATAGGAGAATTCAAATCCTCTTTCCATCTCTTGGCACATTATGAATGGTGACCTAAGAGAGGAGGGTGATTCCATTATGTGCCACATTTATTCCATTGTGTGCTCCCTTGAGGTCCTAAGGAGGCTTGGTCGACTCTACTTAGGCAGCCTCAAGTGTGGGATAAATGTCCTTGAGTGTGCCTTGTGGTCCTAGAAAGTGACTTCCGCCACTCTTAGGACCACATGGATTTTTGAGGAAAAGTTGCGTAAAGGCACACTTATCAAAGAATTATGTGCACAAAGGCACATTTAACTGGTTCCTTCAGTGTGCAATTTGATTTTTCCTTTTAGACATTAGATATTTTTAAATACTTCAGATTCTGTAATGTCTTTCAGCCCTGTAAATCCTTCTACCTGAGATTAAATAATGTCATATTTTCTTGTCTTATTTTCCAGTGATAACAGTTGCCTATAATGTGTGAGGTCTAGGAAGAACTGTATAGCCAAAATACGTTATAGTTTCTTTTTTTTTTACTGTGTGGAGAGACAGAGAGATACCTGTGTGTAACTCGGAGTTGGATACACCCTGCACCAGGTTGAAGAGCAACCATGTCTTATGGTATCCCTGCAAGCAATGGTATAATACAATATATACAAATTTTCTATGAAGTAGGCATGTCCCATGCTCATGATGCTTTGTCTAGTTAAACAAATCTATTTGAAAGATACAGATTATGTGTGTGTCACTATTATGCTAGTGATCTTCTAGTTGATGATGACGACTGGTGAATCCCTCAGGGGCATTTTTCTTTGATGATAGGTGGAAAGTGGTACCCATATGTGTAGACTTGGTATGACATATAAATGCACATTGTATGCATAGGCACTAACTGGGACCTTCCCGTGTAAGCATTGCTGAAAGAGACTCTTATAAAGGCACTGGTATTCGACGAATTTAATCAAAGTGCAATGGTTGTAAGGTATGATACCATATTGACATGAAAGCTTGTGTTGTAGTAAAATTTAAGGGGGATCGATGATATCTATGGGCAATGATGTCTCCCACAGTGCCACCCGAGGATGCCCTTTTTTTGGAGAGGGGTGATCCAAGGTACCACTTCCTTTTTGGAAAAGAGGTGTTGATGTCGACAAAAAGGAAGCCTCAACCGAATGAGGGGGTCATTGATACAGAGGATCAGGATCCTCATATGAAGGGTTTAACAGGAATAATGGAAAGGGTGGTAGCGATGATGGGGATTCGGTGGCCTAAGGTCGGAGTATAATAGCGACTAAATAGGGGTCGTGGCGGTGTTTCGATTGTGTTTCCTTGGGTGTTGGGACTTCCGGGGTGGGTATAACTATTTATGAATGTGATGGTATCTTTTGCCTAAATAATATCCACTTGTTGAGCCCTAAAGATGTCCTTCTTTTCCACCACATTTCACTTCATTTTCTTTGTCCCTCATCAATTACAGGCTTAAATGATCAATAGGATTGATTAGGATTACTTTAAGAATGTATATAATGACTAAATTGCTATGTTTTCATGATTTTGTTATTGTAGCAATTTTTGACTAGACTCGGCTACGGAACGCAGTCATTTTGTAGCCAGTCGCCTATTCCGCAGCTATCTTCATGTTTACGTAGGTTCCAGGTGTCACCTCAAGGAAAAACACATATGGTCGTATTCCACATCACTCCCCCATCATTTCTTGCTCTCCACGAAGTCTGAGCTCGAGTCTACAGGTGGTTATGCACGTGGGAAACCAAAACTAGGAGATAGACTTCTAATAGGACAAGGACTATACAGATGTCCTTAATCATAGTACGAGGCCACCACCAGAGTCCTAGTTTGATTTTAGTTGGGAAAGACAATTATTCCTGTTTTATCTCAAAGACAGTTATGTAATTTTGTTATAAGTATGGCTCGGGAGACCGAGAAACAACTAGCTAGATTTATGTTTTATTGCTAGATCTCAGAAGACTGTAATACTCTGTTTTGAAGAATTTCTCCTTTAATGAAAGAAGCATCACTTTATTGCAAGAGCTGAGTCAATATTGAGTAGATTTGCATGCTAATCCGGTGGTAGAGGGCCCCTGCTACCTGAGAAGCTTTGTTCATAAATCAACGTCCTTTGACTCTGTGAAAGCATGGAGAATGCACTAGAATTTTAAAAAAATATAGGGAATCCATGTTTCTCATACTTCTATACATTTTTTATATTTATAAAAGTGCTAAGAAGGTATAATAAATTCACTACAATGTTTGGAACTTGTTTAAAGAAATATGTTGAAGCTACAAACCTTTGTCCTTGAAAGTTATCCCTCACAGCAGAAGCACATCGAACTTGTGCAATGAAACTTCATCTGAATTATTTGATAGTATATTAAACATATGACTAAGAAAAATGGTTTATAGGTGATTTTGAAAACCTCCAAAACTTTCTTTGAACCTCCATGCATGAAATAGTGCCAAAAACTTTGATTTGCTACCACATTTTAATGCCTTGAAAGTAGTAATAAAAGTGAAAAAACTATGGAGTCAGGGTTTAGATGATGGTTTTTGGAAATTTTTTGAATGGAAAAAATCAATTTTATAGAGCTTCATACTACAATGCATTAACACATACACCAAAATTGTTTGGAATCATGCTTGCCAATAGACCAGAACCTCTAGGTGTTTGTCAATGATCGCATCACGAGAGATAAGGATCAACAAGAGGCAATTAGTCCATCTCACAAAAGATAAGGGTAGTGTTAGTTTCTGCAATTTCAAATAGTATCCACACCAATGTGAGCCACGAGTTTATTGAACTAGTGAGGTATATTGTGTTAACGCTTGTTGGGAATCACAATTGAACATTAGACCAAAACCTGCAAGTATTAGTCAATGATCGCATCACTACAGATAAGGATCCACAAGAGGCGGTTAGCGCATGTCAAGAAATGCATGGGGAGTGTTGGTTTATCCAATTTCCAACAAAAATGCATAAATATCTATTTCTACGCACAAAAAATTTCCTAAATAGATAGCCGCAACAAACTTGGATAGCAAGTCATAGGTTATGAGGTTTGTAGGCTTGTCCAAGTGTTCTGCTAGGTTTTAGGAAGTGAATTAGGTTGTATAAATCATAAAATATCTAATGAAAATAATATTTTCATGGATGTGGTCATGGTGGTGAAAGCATCCTCGGGTTTGCAGAAACACACCAAGAAACTAGAAACCTAGTGACCCCTGCAAACAAAGTGCAACGAAATATGTTTGATATCTAGAACATTTGAAATATGCCCTTTTAATACTCCACTCATAAAAGGACCTCGTTCAAGTGTAATGATAACCCTCTTTACAAATGAAGCACAATTAGTGATGGATAAGGGTATGATGAAATGTTTGAATGTTTGATCCTACAGTTGAAACCACTAAATCATGGCAAGATACTCATGATCAGACACCATTTACTCATCCCCATGATGAAAAACGAAACTCACTATTACCTTTATGTATGACACATTAACCCCATGGCCAAAAATAAATCCATGTTTTATTCTTTAAATGATTGTAACACCAAAAACATTTATGTTGGTGATGATTGATCTCTTAGTGTTGTAGAGTCTAGAACCATTCATGTAGATAATGGTAAGTTTAATGATGTATTATGTGTTCGTTCCTACATTATCCTGAAATATTTTATCTCTTTATCAGATAACTCATTCAGGTGAAGGGAAAACAATAGAATTCTTAGCTCATGATGTTGTAATTAAGGACCTAAGAGATTCTAGACACATTTTAGCTACAGACATTGCTGATGATTCCAAAAGGTTGTACGATTTTAACAACTTTGGGTCATCATGTCCTCCCTCCGTTTTTGTTTCTCATAATGATGAAGTGAGCAAACTTTGGCATTAGTGATCTGGTCTCTTAAGCTATCACTCCCTTCAAAAACTATGTAAATAAAATATGGTGATGGGTCTTCCTATGGTGTATTTCCGAGATGGTGTTTCTTCCAGTTGTGTACTCGGAAAACATCATCGCGATAGTTATGAAAAGCGTGCCTCTTGGCATTCTTCAGCCACTTTGCATATTGTGCACAGTGATTTATGTGGTCCACTTCTAGTTGTTTCTTTCTCTGGCTACAAGTACTTCTTAACTTTCATTGGTGATTTTTCTAGACACACTTGGGTATATTTCTTAAAAAACAAGAGTGAATTTTTTAACACGTTCTCTTCCTTTAAGGCCCTTATTGAGAAACAATCTGGACATCAAATTCTCAAGCTAAGATCTGACAATGGAGGAGAATAAGTTAACAACATATTTGTCAACATTTTCACTGAGCATGGAATTCAAATGCAACATACTATTTCGTATACTCCACAAAAAAATGGTGTAGCTGAAAGGAAGAATCACACTCTAAAAGAAATGGCTAATTGTATGCTTTAATCTAAAGCACTTATCTTAATTTTTGGGTAGAAGAAATTAACTGTGCAAATTACATAGTAAATCACACTCCTACTAGGGTTTTAAGGAATATAACTCCAGAAGAATCTTGGAGCTCAATCAAATGAGATGTAAGTCAATATCATGTTTTTGGAAGTGAAGCTTGGGCCCATATTCCAGGTGCAATAATAAATCCTTAAAAACTAAGAGCGAAAAATGCATTTTTTTTATATTATGAAGATGTTAAAGGATGCAAACTTCTTCAACCAAAATACAAAAATGTAATCATTAGAAGAGATGTCAAATTTGATGAAAATATATTGGCATGCGTGCCTAGTTCGGTGGGTGTGCCACATTTGGCCTACAAGCCTAGTTTGGTGGGTGTAACAATGTTACCGATGAAACGGGAACTATTACCTCAAAATGGGAACTCTAGCCCAAAAAAACTCAAAAAACATGAAAAAATGCCCCAAAAACAAAAAGTGTGTATTCCAGAATGCATTTGTTTTTTCTTCAAGGTCAAATTTCACCTTTTTATAAAATTATGTTAAAAACAAAAATTTTTCTTGAAAAAATGATTGAGAAAACACCCTCAAAACAAAATGATTTGATGCTGGAATAACAAAAAAAAACTTTGTGTCACACTTTTGACACATTGTGACAATGGAATTAAAGACAACATATTATGACATTGAAAAATCATAAAATTCTAAATTTTTTGATAGATGATGTTAAATATAAAAAAAATCATGTCTAAAGAGCTTATCATTCGAACAATTTTTATCCATGTTGTTAACCATAAAATATCTTGACTCTAAACAACCCTAAAATTGAATTATTTTCAACCACAATATTAAAGATAAAATTTTGTAGCGCATAAAAACCTTAATGACAAGTTGTAAATTTCAAGTTTTTAAATCTTAAGTTGTCAAGATACTTGAACCATGAAATTATGGAGAAATTGTATGACTTAAACAATTTTTAAAAATGAACAAGTAAATGAAAAATGTATTATTCATATATTTGTTTGTTTATATAAAAAAACGTATTTTTTAATTTTTTTTTATTGTTTTTCTATATTTTAAATTATAATTGTTTTAGTTTTAGGAAAATTAAAATTAAAAATTAAAATCTTCTTATATATGCTTGTTTATATTTTAAAACATATTTAAAAAAATTTTTATATTTTAAATAATAATTGTTTTAATTTTAAAAAAATTAAAATTAATTTTTTTCATATATTTGTTTGTATATTTTTTAATTTGTTTTTATTGTTTTTTTATATTTCAAAATTTTAATTGAATATATATATTTTTTTTAACAATACATTTTTTTATTATAATAGTTTTTTTTTTTTTATTTAAAATTTTTAAATAGTTTGTGTTTGAAAAAAATAAAATAAAATAAAAAAATTTAATTTGCAGCCTGCCGAGGGTTGGAGGCAGGCTGGGCAGCCCTTGTTGGTATCGCTCGGTTGGCCTCTGGCCCTCGGCTGGGCGGAGGGCGATTTCGAGAATCACCCTCGGCAGGGTGGAGGGTGATTCTCAGAATCGACCTCCGCCCAGCCGGTGGTGATTCTTGAAATCGCCCTCCACCTAGACAGGGGCCAGAAGTAGGTTGGGCGGCACTATTGATGGCTGTTTTTGTTTTAAAAAAAATCAAAATTTTTAAGTAGTTTGTGTTTGAAAAATAAAAATAAAAAATTGCCACTTGCCGAGGGTTGGAGGCACGCTGGGCAACCCTTGACAACGCCGCCTGGACGGCCTCTGGCCCTTGGCTGGGTGGAGGGAGATTCTGAGAATCACCCCCAGCTGGGCAGAGGGTGATTCTCGGAATCACCCTCTGCCCAGCCGAGGGCCGAAGGCAAGCCGACCAGCGCCGTCGAGGGCTACCTAGCCTACCTCTGACCCATGGCTGGGTGGAGGGAAATTCTGAGAATCACCCTCGGTTAGGAGGAGGGCGATTCCGAGAATCACCCTCCACCTAGCTAAGGGCGATTCTCGGAATCGCCGTCTGCCCACCCGGGGGCCGGAGGTAAGCTGCGAAGCCCTTGACGACACTGCCCAGCCTACCCCTGGCCCCCAACTGGGTAGAGGGTGATTCCGAGAATCACCCCCGGCGAGCGGACGACGATTCCTAGAATTGCTCCTGGCTAGGTGGAGGGCGATTATGGGAATCACCCCCGGTTGGGCGGAGGGCGATTCTGAGGATCGCCCCCGGCTAGGCGGAGGCAGGATGGGTGGTGCCATCAAGGGCTGCCCAGCCTGCCTCCGGCCCTCGGCTGGGCAAAGAGCGATTCTCGGAATTTCCCTCCACCCAGCCAGGGGTCAGAGGCAGGTCAGGCGATGCTGTCAAATGAAGGAGATTGGGTTTTGGATCTATTTTCAGGTTCAGGCAAGTTTTATTATACGAATTTAGATTGAAATATATATTTTTTAACTTTTTATGTCTTTATACTAATTTTATTACTTATTTCTTTTGTACTTGATGATTAGGTACAACACTAGCATGTTGCCTACCAAAAGGAATATATTGCATTACCATTAAGAAAGACCCAGTGCAATGAAAATTTATTCAACAAATAATTAATGTTCTTGAATTCCTTCTAGATGCGAAGCAAGAAGTTGGTTTGAGGAAAGGGGATTTTAATGAATCATGTGTGGCAGAGAAAGCAAAGGAACCTCAACCACCATTATATGGAATGATTGGAAATGGACACTTTGGAAGATTTGCAGACATGAAAGATCCATTAGAAGATGACAATGACCAAAATGAAGTAGAAAATGTTGCGGAAGAAGCCATCAATGATGTTCTAGATGATGTTGAACATGTATTAGTTGATATTGTTGAGGATCTTTAAGTTATGCTTGCAAACAAAGCTCATTTTTGAGATCTATTAATCAGTTTTACTTGTAATGTTTAGACTTTGATATTTTATGAGAAGAATCCTTATTTTTTGCAAAAAAACATGTGATTACTATTATTTTTTGACATAAAATTCAATAAAAATGCTATTTTCTTAAGTTTTTTTTGTTAAGATTTTCCCAAAAATTAGTTTATTTAACATGTTTTTTTTAACAAAAAGTCTCTAAAAGTGTATTTTTTGCATTCTATTTGTATTGAAAATTTGTATTTTTTTGTCATATCATTCAAAATATTGGTTTTTTAGCAACAATTATTTGATGTGCATTGAAAAATTAATTAGCAATACATAAACTTGTAGAAAATATAAACTTTATAATATTGACCCTTTTTTCATTTTTTATCTATGTGAAAAAGTGAAGATATCATTACAATTTTTTATTTAAAAAAAAAAAAAAAATTCTTTTTAAAACACAAGTACATAAATACACTTAAAAATAAACATCTCACGGAAGAAGAAGACATTAGAAAATGTATAGTGTCAAAATCAATCCTCTAAAAAAACGTTGGTGATGATACGCCACCACTATTCAAAATTGACATAAAAAGCATCACAGAAAAAAAATAAAAATAAAAATAAAGTGCCAAAAACATGCTCAGAAAAAAAAAAATTTGATTCTGCATCACCACTTTTCAAAATTGGGTGTTTTTCTTGCTACGTCAAAAAGTAGGTACCAGTGCAGTTACCTATTTCAACATTAACAGTGTTGTGTGCCTCCTCTCTCTATTTCTTCTATTTTTTATAGCGTTCCTTCTAGTGAGGATGATGAAAGTGAGGATGAAAATCTTCCTCCACCTCCTTAAGATCTTCCTTCAACTCCACAGCTTCCAAAATGGGTCCGCTCTACTAGGGATGCAGCAGGTTCTCTTGCAGGCTCGAAAGAGCTTCTTCCTTATTGACTCAAGTTATAGAAAATCCTAATCCAACCACCTTTGAAGAAGCTTCAAGTCATCCAGATTGGGATGCAAATAGGAATGAAGAATATCACTCCTTATTAGCAAACGATACTTGGGATCATGTTCCTATTCCAAAAGGAAGAAAACTTTTCAAATGAAAATGGGTTTACAGAACAAAGTTTAGATGAGATGGAAAAGTGGATAAACAAAAAGTTCATATTGTTGCTAAAGGATTTTCACAAGTAGAAGGAATTGACTATACTAAAACCTTCTCCCTTATTTCCAAAATGAATTCTATCTGCCTTGTTCTTTCCCTTGCTTCCTCCTTTAAATGGGAAGTCCATCGGATGGATGTTAAATCTGCCTTCCTACATGGGGACTTACATGAAGAAATATACATGGAACAAACCCTGGGTTTATACAAACTGACTCTAGCCTTGTTTCTCGCCTTAGTAAATCCCTCTATGGTCTCAAAGAGGTCCCTCGGGCTTGGTATGCCAAAATGAATGGATTTATCTTAGATAATTGGTTTTCTAGATGTCATTATGACAACACTGTCTACACCAAGAAATTGGGTAAGTCCTTAATCATCCTTTTTCTTTATGTTGATGATCTTATCCTTACTCATAGTGATCCCACCCATATAAACCATGTGACTTCTAACCTCAAAAATAAGTTTGAAATGACAGAATTAGGACAATTGCATTATTTTCTTGGTCTTCAAGTGTTGCAATCCAAATAAGGTATTACCCTTTCTAAGTCCAAGTATGCTTCTGATCTTCTACGCCAATTTCACATGGAAGACTGTAAGCCAACCCCTTCTCCCTTTTAGTTTGGATTCAAGCTTTTAGTCACTTGTAATTCCCTTGAAGTTGATGCTACCTTATACCATCAACTTGTTGGTAAAATTTTGTATCTATCCCATACACATCCTGACCTTTCCTTTGTCGTTGGTCTTCCTACTTAGTTTATGCACCAAACTCATGAAATTCACTGGAAAGCGGCTAAAAAAATACTTTGATATATTCGAGGTACATTTCAGTTTGGGATTCACTACAGTGTAGGAGCATCTCCATTGTTGATTAGTTTCACTTATTCTGATTGGGCTGGTGACCCTAATGATCGAAATTCTACTACAGGCTATGTATTCACTCTTGGATCAGGACCTATTACATGGTCTTGTAAGAAACAAAGTTCCATCTCACTTTCTTTGGCATAATCAAATTATTGTGGTGTAGTTGAAGCTAGCAAGGAAGTCGTGTGGCTTCATCAGATCATGTACGAATTTTCTCTTCATCACCAGCATCCAAATACACTTTGCTGTGATATTCCATTCATCTATGCAAAGATACATTTCAACATCAATGCATGAAACACATTGAGCTACACATGATCTTCATCAGAAAACTCATTCATGATCGTGTTCTTGAAATGGAGTATTTTTCAACAAATGATCAAGTTGTTGATATCTTTACAAAGGCTCTCATAGAAGCGAAGCTTACCAAACATCGATCTATGCTTGGAGTACAGAGAATTTATCATTAAGGGTGGATAGGCTCTAATGCCTCCTTCCTTCTCATATTGTGTCACCTTTATAAATTATTCAATCCTATCCCAAGTTGTTCTTAAGGGGGGATGTTAGGATATTCTAACACATAGGAAATAGTCTCATATTTTGTCACCTTTCTAAATCCTTCAATCCTATCCCAAGTTTTTATTAATCAGGGAAGTTAGGATATTCCAACACACAGGAAATAGTTAGGTAAAGTGTGTTTCTTTACTATGTACATTTGTAAGTTATAATCCGCTAGTCACGATATGTAGTGATCCGATGGTTCACTCTCTCCTCGATTTTACTAACACTTGATTCATGGCTTAACACCTGATTTGTCCATGATCTATATTTAAAGAGCATGAAAGGTCATTCTTTTGGTAATTGCGTTGGCTCAGGTCGTGGACTATTTCCCTCTTTGAGGGTTTTAACCACGTCAAATATTAGTGTACTGATCTGTGATCTGTTTGTGAGTGGTGACCTTTGGTGTTTGATCTAAAGAACTTACCCTGTAAATTCCTACATGGTATTAGAGCTATTTTGAGGGCCACATCCCCTGTTGATCCAAATTTGAAGCCGGTTTGACTGCATGCGACTGTTGCTTTCCAGATCTACTATTTCTAACCATTTTTAGGTCAGGATAATTTATCTGTTGTGTCTGGAGCATATTTTACAGTGAGGAACCCCTCTCATTTTATGTGAAAAGGTTTCCAGTTGCCCAAGTTATGTCATTTTCAAACTGGAGGAACTTACCGTGTAAATTCTTACTCTCCCTCACCCTCTTTTCGTCCATCCCTAGTGATTGCCTCTCTTTCTCTACCCCTATCTATCTTTTTCTTTGTTCTCCCCTCCCTCTTTCTCTCACCTCTCTCTCTCTCTATGCCCTCCATATATGTCGTTATCTCCCTCCATCTCTCCTTCTATGTCCTTTTCCCCTCTCTCTCTTTCTTTCTCTCTTTCCCCCACCTCCATCCATATGATTGAGAATTATGACCCTATGTTAAAAATGATATATGTAATGTCTAATGTGTCTTATAATTTATTTATTTTTATTTTTAAATGAATTATTCATTTTGGGCATATGGTAATGATAATCCATGGTATTTGCCCATGGAATTGTAAAAAAACCTATTTACGAGTTAATAATATCCATGGGAGAGTGAGACTTCATATCCATGGTTAAGAAACTTGTTATATTGTAATTTTAATGTTAGTATTAAGTTATTATATGTTATAATATCACTATTAGGTTAGCACTGAAAGATTGTGCAAATTATAAAGCTCAACGTTGAATATTTATATTTCAATATTATTAAAAAAAAAGAACAAACATTTTATTGGACCATAACTTGATGGTATTATTGCAAATTTTTAACATTATAATGACGTGGATAATTGCCTTACATATTTTATGCCATAATTTATACATATGATTGCAATATTCATGCATAATTTTATGATATTTGAAAACCATCCAAAAATAAAAGGTTTGAAAATAACTTCTCACCAACATTATTGTAAATTCTTTTAAGCTACTTATCCACTTCACATCCCGATTTATCAATTCCTACCAAAGCAAGTCTATAGGATGATTTGTTTATAAACCATTACTAATTTGTTTATAGCATACTTTCTAACATTAATTGAAAGAGATAAACTACTTTAAAACAAAATTATAATATAAAAAAAATGAAATTTACTAATTTTATTATTTTTTAACTTTTTATTATTAAATTAAACTAAAATTTAAATGTTTACTAATCCAACATATAAATATTAAATGTGTATACTCATTTTCCTCTATACCAAAAACAACATTTTAAAAAATTTAACCAATAACATCTCACATGGACATTAACGTGATATAAAATACTTGACACAATAGCAAAAACAACATCAACAAAATGTTTCCAAACAGAACACTTGATTCACAGGGAAAATTTGAAACAACAGTGGGAACAACCTCAAAATAATGTAATCACGATATATAAACTTATATAATCTACGACTTTTAAGACTTCATTCCATTTGTTTGCAGCTGGAATCGGGGATAGGGAAAACCAATGTGACTAAAATAACTTAGACTTCACTGAGTAATAGATATATACTCACGGCAGCTGCTGTTGAAGTTTCGACTTTAGCAGTTTCCACTTATATCTCTTTCCTCAACAGCAAAGGAGCTATATATTATTTTTAAATATTTGAAAAAATATTGATTTCTATTAATATTTAGTAGATTTGGAATTGAGATAGATTAGTTTCTGTAAAAATAGACAATATTTCACAGGAAAAAAATTATGGATTTTTTTGATACCTTTATTCAAAAATACAAAATCAAGACTACTTTAATTAATCAAACAAAAAATAAGAATATTAATAATAACTTTGAAAATTTAAATTTCATTTAACATAAAAGTTATTTTTATTTTTATTTTTACCTAGTTAAATATTTAGAGAAAAATAGATTACAACAATTTTGCATATATATGTTAGAGAGCATCTCTTAGTACAATTTGAATGCTTGTCCATTAAAAATTTGATTTCTCTAATCATTTAGTTAGCCAAAATTAAAATAAATCTAGATTATTCATGATTTGATATTAACTAAATCTATAATTAATTTCATAATGTGTTGTTTAATTATTATAATTTTTAATGAAAATTCTATAAAATTAATCGAAGTCACAATTTTCATGAAAAGTCTTCTAATGAAAATGGAATCCAATTGTGAAATTTCTGGTTTCCTAGTCATAATACTTGAATACAAATAATACTTTAAAATAACATTTACCTAAAATTACAAGTATAATCAAGTGATCAACAATAAGTAAAGTAGTGTACACTTTCCATTCATTTTTACTTTTATGTTGGAGTACACTTTATGTGCTCTTTTCCTTTTACAGAATGTTAGAGTGATTATATGAATACTATATTGCCACAAATTAAATTATCAACAAGAGAATGGTAATAAATAGTGTTAACATATAAGTTCCAACGTCTAACCAGTATGGCCTATAACAAATAAGTTCCAATGTTTAATGAGTATGGCGTACGTAAGAAGTAGGCAAAACCAACTCTATTCTACAATTTTCAATCCAACTTTCTCACATAGTTTAAAAATCAAAAACTCATAAATAAAATATCACAAGAAGCATTGTGATCTAAAAGTTCTTGCTCAAATAATCAATGTTTCTATTTATAAGCTCATGAAATGAAAAAATGGTTTCAAATATGTTTTCTTGTAGCAAATGGTTTCAATCGTTGAACTAAATTCAACTCACTCCACTCAAATATCGAATAAAACAATCATTCCTAATTTAACTAGGTCTGAAAAAAGCTATGCATTCTTATATATAAAATGTTAGGTATAATAAAGTCTTGACTTAACATCACATAAAGGTAAATGGTGAGATTTCTCATCTTAACATTTCTTGTTCTTCAAAATAGAAAAGAACAATTTAACATACAACCTCATAAATAAAATTTGCATTCACAAAACTACTGAATCTTTATTCAAAAACTAACAAATCGAGATTTATATTAAACAGTTTCAAATAAATTACTCACATAGAACATAATTGAAATCACATCAAATATTTTCAAATTAAATAATAACACTAAGTCATTATTAACATAATTTAAAACCAAGCTATATCCTCAATCATTATAATAAAAACATTACTTTGATGGCTTTGGTGGGCCTTTGCAGAGCTAACAGGGAAAGATAAGAGAAAATTAGGGAACCAAAGGCTATATTAACAAAACATATTTCAACTGCGGCTCATACCATCGATTTCACATAAAAAGTTTACCAAGATTAAAATATATCATCAAAAGATTACAATTTGATTTCCTTCACATATTTGGCTCCATCCTCGTGACATGCACTGCATGAGGATGAAGCTTATCTCGATTTGCCAAAAAAAAAACGGGTGATTCTTTGACCATTAGTTCTCTGTCTCATCGGAAATAGTTCACTCAAACCATCGAAGCTGAAAAGTCGAGTCTAGTGCTAGATGAATATGGTAACACATATACCAGAGGAACACAGGTACTGGCTGAACGCAGTCAATGGATGAATGCGGGTACCGGACGAGCAGGGTTGGTACAGGATGGTCAACATTGGTGTTTGACGAACAAGAACACAAGTACCAAACAAGCAATGTTGGTGCCGTATGGATAATACTAGTGCGTGGTAGATGAGCATGAACAGTGTATTAGAATCTATTTGAGTCGATCCAAATAATTAGAGAATAAAAAGAACCAATTATTCTATTTCTACTAACAAAAAATCATAAAAATCATGAGTTGAATACAAATTACCTCATAAATACATAAGGATGCTAAAATTTATGTTCTTGAAGAAGATACACAACTAGTAGATAGGTTTGACGTAAAGTTTGTCAAAGATAAAAGGCATAAAAAAGGAGACCCAACAGTGAATAATCGAGCTTTCACAAAATATACAAGTTAGAGTCTGTTGGTTCAGGCCTCACCACTTTTTCAGAGCGTATTTATCATTACGCCAGTTCCCAAAGGTATTTAGAAGAACAAAATTCCCTCTCCATCTTTGAGCAGGGTGATAGAATTGTCATTTCATCATTTTCTCCTCCATTTAATGTGACAACATCATTCACATTGCATTGCATATACCTTTTATGTAACCACATATATACAAATCTTCCTATCAATATATGTATATAGAGAAGACGAAGTATTGATTTAGAAAAAAAGCTACACAGTTAAAGAAATCCAAGGGAGCATTTACTATAAATATAAATGAAAATAAACGCGCTATTACTTAATAAATAAGTTTTTCTTTCCATATAACTCTAGATTTGAAAATGACTGAGAGGTGTCTCTAGAATTTTTTTTTCTTCGGTAAGAGTGCTCTTGTTTCTGAGGAAAAACCCTAGCTTCTACACCCTCCCTTGTGTTTCTCTACGGGCCGCCCTAGTTTGTTGCGGTGCTCCGAGCTCCGTGGTCGTGTGTTGCATCGCTTCCCGCCCTCCGTGGCATCTTTAATGGAGCAAGTAATGCCGCTTTGAGGGGCCCTCTACAAATATCGTGGTGGCCCTCCCCACCACCCAGAAACTCTCTTTCTTGTCACGCTTCATTAAATCTCGGTTGCTCCCCCATCGGATGCGGAGCTTCATAAAACTCCCCTTTTCAAAGAAGAAAAGACAAAGATAACCAGAGCCAATCATATGTATTCTACGACGAGTCACCAAGGCAAGACAGGGGACTCTAAACGGACAAAACACTTGGCAAGCAACAAAAAATTAGGTCGAAAGAAATCATGGTGCTAAGGAAACGAATCAGGATAAGAAGAAAACTACGCCTGCTTGCCACCCAAAAGCTACGTAAATCCCTAAAATAGTTATTCAAGATCTTGATATAGAGGTCTATAGAGAATACGTGAAAGAACATGTCATCATAGGCAAATTTATGGGAATATGGCCCTCTGGAAGAGCCCTTAAAGGCTGGATCCAAGCTAAATGGAACCCCAAAGGGGCCATAGAACTCCAGCTCAATTCGAAGGGCTTCTTCACCATATTTTTAGATCTCCTGGCAGACAATGACAGAATCTTCGAAGGGGGTCCGTATGTCTTCAACTCAGCAGGTCTGTATATGAGATTCTGGAAGGAGAACTTCACTCCTGAAAAAGAAGACTTCACACGAGTCCAAGTCTGGGTCAGACTTTATTCTCTCCCCACGGACTATTGGGCTCCCTCAGTTCTACAATCCATTGGCAACAGTCTGGGAGAATACATCAAGATGTCAGAAGGTACTAAGAATGGTCACTATATTTCATATGCTCAAATATGTGCTTATATTGATGTCTCCGGAGCCCTTCTAGCAGCCATTAACTTGAACTTCGGAGACAAAACCTGGACTCAAGTTGTGGATTACGAGCACATACCATTTCGTTGCAGAAAATGCCATTAACATGGTCATATTTTTAGAGATTTCCCACAGAACCAGCCACCTCCAAAATAAAACCCATCAAGTATGAAGGATGAGCAAGGATTCATCAAAGTAAATCACAAAAGCAAGCAAAATTGAAAGATCAATACAAGAAGAGAAACACCAAAGCAGACACATCAAAATAGATATGAGATCCTTGCCCCTTCTACAGAGGAAACATGTCAGTTTAGCAATAGCAAGGAACAAAACAATGAACAGAACAATGAAATGGACACAGATATGGAAAATGCATGCAATCTCTCTCAAGTCGAACAAGAAACTCAAGAGGAAAATGAGATGGACTTTACACAAGACCTACCTACCTCAGAGGAAAAAGTGATAGAGGACATCCTAATGGGTATGGACCTGCAGAAGATAACAAAGGAATGGACCCCCAAAGGATTTGAGGGCATACCAGAAGACTACCTCCAAAGAATTGAAGAGGCATATACTCTGCAACAAAACTTCAAAAAACAAAGGGAGCAGCAAAGCAAAGGAAAAAATCAAGTCGGAGGGATCAGAGCAAACCTTAAAGCCAACAACTAGATCACAAAAGGGCAACCAAAAAGAAGAGGCAGGAAAACTAACAGCCAACACCTCCAAGAGATAGGCATCGAACTCATCAATGCGAGCAAGGTAAAGGTTCTATCTCTAACTCCCATATTTTATCATGATCTGCACATCTTGGAATATAAGGGGACTCAATAGTCCTACAAAAAAAAGGATCCTCAAATCCAAGGTGACCTCAAGCAAAATGGATATTCTAATGATACAAGAAACAAAAAGTGGACTGACTAAAATGATGTCCATCCAACAAGCCTGCTTTAAGAAGAAATACAGTCATGTAGCCACTGCTGCAATGGGCACTGCTAGAGGCATAGCTACATTCTGGAAGGACTCTAGGTTTCAGTTAATTAACTCCTTTGCCTCCAGACATGCACTCACCACGATTCTCAAAATCATAGGAACAAAAGAACAAATCTGTATTACCAATGTTTACGGTCCCCATACTGTTCATGATCGCATCACCTAGCTCAGTCATCTCAATTATTTCCTCCAACCTCTCGATCATAAGTACCAAATCCTTGCTGCAGACTTCAATATGATCCTTAACTTGGGAGAAAAAATGGGAGGCCTTCGAAGATTAGATTCAGACTCACAAGCCTTCCAGGACTTGATAGATGATAAGGGCTTCATAGACATTCCCACTAAGAATGGCATTCATACCTGGAATAATAGGAGAGGAGGGGAGCGCCAAATCGCCTCTAGACTAGACCACTTTCTACTCTTAGAAGAGTTATTCCTCTCCTCTCTAGAAACAGAAGCCAGTATCGCTCCGCAGGTTGGCTCAGACCATTGGCCGATTGTTCTTAGCATTAAAATCTCTGAGAGACCGAAGAATGCCCCCTTTAGGTTTGAAGCGTTTTGGCTCTCTCACCGTGATTTCCAAGACAAAATCAAGGAATGGTGGGCCTCTATGCCCCCTCACCAAGGCAGCAAGATGAAAATTTTCCATCAGAAACTAAAATTCATCAAGCAGGAAATAAAAAAATGGAACCAGGAAACCTTTGGAGATATTATAGTGGAGAAAAAAGTCTTAGAACTAAAAATGAAAGCAACTCAACAAAAAATAATCCAAAATGGATTGACAGAGGAAACAAAAAAAGTTGAAATGGACTTACAGAAACAATGGGAGGACAAGGTTTCCCAAGAAGAAACCCTCTGGAGACAGAAATCCAGGATCAGATTGCTGAAAGATAGGGAGAAAAATACTTCTTTCTTCCATAAGTCCATGATCCAACACAGAAAGCATAACAGAATCCTCAAACTCAAAAATTAGCAGGGCCATATGCTTAATACCCATCAGGAAATTGAGGAGGAACTGCATCAGCACTTCTCAAGCATTCTCACCGATGAGGGGCAAAAAAACAAGGATCATATCAGAAATATCATCAACAACATCCTATCTATTCTAACAAGATAAAACAATCAAATGTTGTTAAAAAGGATTACCATCGAGGAAATGGAAGAGGCCATTCAATCAATGCCAAATGGCAAAGCACCAGGGCTGGATGGCTTCACCATTGATTTCTAGAATGCATGCTGGAGCACGATCAAAGATAAGGTCTATGATTTAGTGGAGGAATCAAGAGTAAAGAAATCCATTTTCTCCTCCCTTAATGCCACTTTCCTGGTGCTCATTCCTAAATCTAACAGTGCGGACACTCCGGATAAATCTAGACCCATTTCTCTACGCAATGTAATCTACAATATTATCTCCAAGGTTCTTGCCAATTGCATCAAGCCTCTCTTTCCTCTCTTGATATCTGCAAACCAAACAGGGTATGTTGAGGGTAGACAAATTATGGACATCATCATCCTCTCGCAGGAAATAATCCACTCTCTCAAAGATCAGGGCAAACAGGGTATGGTAATAATGTTAGATATGTCTAAGGATTTTGACAAGATCAACTGGAATTACATTAGACACATGTTGGTTGCCTTCGGGTTCAACAAAGATTGTATCAAGTGGATCATGGCTATGGTTTCAGGGGATTTTTTCTCTATTATTCTAAATGGATCCCCTTTCACAATCATCAACCCATCAAGGGTCATCATACAAGGTGATCCTCTCTCCCCTTTTATTTTTGTCATCATGGCAGAGGGTCTAGGCAGGTCCATCTCTACTGCCTCCTCTGACAGTCTCCTCTCAGGCCTCAATATCTACCCCCCCTCCCTCCCTCAACCCATCAGCAATTTTTGGATGACACTCTCCTCATGGGTTTCCCTACATCCAAGGAATCACTAGCCTTCAAGAAAATTCTGGATGACTTCTCACTGGCCTCTGGCTCTACGGTTAATAATGCCAAGTCCAAAATATTTTTTCTCAATATCCCCACCGCCATCCAAAATCACATCACCTTTATCCTTGGTTTCTAGAAGATTTTCTTCCCCTCTAAGTACTTGGGAGTTCCCCTTACGGACAAACCTTTGTCCTGCTCGAATTGGGAATCTCTCATCTCCAAGCTCAAGAAAAAATTATCTAACTGGACCTTTCAGACACTCAACCTTGTTGGCATATTAATCCTGGTTCGCTTTGTTCTTCAGGCCATGCCCCTCTACAATATTTCGGCCATTGCTACCCCGAGATCCATATCGAACCAAATCAGAGCCATTCAGAGGGATTTTTTCTAGAAATGCAAGGCTAATAAAGGGAAGTGGGCTCTAGTGGCTTGGGATAAGGTCTGATCTCATAAGGTTTCTGGTGGTCTTGGCCTTCGTGATCCTGACCTCTTGGGTAGAGATCTAGGCGCCAAGACTTGGTGGCATTGGCTCACCACGCCCTCCTCACACTGGGCCTTGCTTTGGAAGGCCAAATATGCCCCCACTCTCCCATGGGACTCTCTAATTAGGCTTTTGGGAAACCTTAAAGGTTCTCCCATACGGAGCCAAGCACAGGCTGAACAAGACTCATCGAGACCACGACACGGGAAGCGGTAATGGTTAGAATGCCTTATTCTAGGGGGATGCACAGGAGCATCACCCCAAGTTTTACTTGGAGATATATAGGCCTGTCAAAGAACAACTTGAGGCGCAAAATAAAATCAAATTCAAAGACTACTGGAAACCTACGGGAGAATCTGAACGGAGAGAATGGATAAACATCCAGGAATTTCTTCCCCACAATCTCCATCAATAGAGAAATATTCTAGTTGAGGAACTTAATAACAAGAAAATTCAAAAGGAGGAGGGTTCAGACATCCTGCGCTGGGGAACTAAAGCGGCAAGAAAATTCAACATCAAATAAGCCTACAACTTCCTGCAAAATCCCACCCATATCCAAGCAGATCGCAAATGGCACAATCTTTGGGGCAAGAATCACCAGCCGAAGATCACTCTCTTTCTCTGGCTAGTTCTGCACAAGAAAATCCTTACTTGGGATAATCTTCTCAAGAAAGGCTTCATAGGACCCTCAGTTTGCACTCTATGCCTCTCTGAAGCTGAATCAACCAATCATATCCTCAACATCTACCCCTATGCCTCCAACATCCGGTCCTGGTTCCTTCACGTCTTCAAAGCCTTTGACTGATCTCTTGACTCCATTTATTCCTCTCTAGAAAATTAGTGCCCAGCCTTCTCCAATCAGCCCCTCCTCAACCTTTCCTCGAATCTCCTCATAGGAATTATGTGCTGGGCCCTCTGGAAATAGCGTAATTCCTGAATTTTCAGGGATCTAGCCTCTAAGGAAGAACAGATGATCCAAAAAATTAAGAGCACCCTCCATGAAGCGGCCTCAATTGCCAAGCTCTAGGACCCACCTAACCCTCCCTTTGTTGAACATTGTCGCATTCTCTCCCTTCTCAACTTTCCTCCCCCCCCGCAGCATCGTCACCCCTAATGCTTCAATCTCTCCACTACCTCTATCCATTTGGTAACCTCCTCATCTTTCCTTCACTAAACTCAATTACGATGGTGCATCCAAGAATAACCCAGGAATGGTTGGTTTCGGCGAGGTGTTTCGTAACGATCAGGGCATCATCCTATGGATTTACTATGGCAACTTGGGGCACACTACGAATAACGTAGCAGAGCTCCACGCACTAGTGAATGGCATAGCTATTGCCAAGCAAAACAACTACTGGCGCCTGCTTGTTGAGGGTGACTCCAACGTGGCTATCCAATATTGCAGGAAATTACAGTAGGGGCGTAACGTTGCCAAAGTCTCTGAATGCTGGCGCACTAACAAAATCTTACACAGGATCAAAGATAGCCTTGGGGACGTGAGAGGTGTCTCTTTCAATGCGATCAGAAGGGAAGCGAATAAACTTGCAGATTACCTTGCCAACCAGGGAGTAAAGACCTCGGCAATATTAGTCTCACCTCCAACATCACCATGAGCAACGAAAAAATAAAATATGGGAAGAGTTGTTCTACCATACATTAAGGGGTTGCGATAAAATAGCCAAACTCCTAGAGAAAGAATAATATTTTCGCTCCAATTTTCAGCATTAGGGACGATTAGGCAAAGATGCGATCAATCCAAGGACAGCACAAACAATGAAAAACTTAAGGAGTGTACAAGATTAAGCTTGTTCATGTGGAAGGGTTATATCGGTGGCGGGCGTTCACTTCGGAAAATACTTAAGGAGCATGAAGCCGATATTAGATATGAACGATCACGTACCTCAGCCCTTGCAGAACACTCCTCGAAGACCAAACATCAAATACGACTGGAAGATGCAACAATCATTGCGAAGGAAGAACACTATCAAAGAAGGAAAATAAGGGAGGCCCTGGAGATCATAAAGCATCCTGATAATCTTAATAGGGATAGTGGAGTTGAAATTAGTGACACTTGGAAACCCCTTATTCGATAGATCTGCTCCTCCAAAAAAGCGCCCGCCAGTAAGGTATAGTTTTTAACCCTAGGTATGTCCCTCTCCCTTTGAAGTCTTAGTTAGTTTTTAGTTTTAACAAAATAAAAAATGCTAGTAATTATCCCTATTAATTAATTAATCTTTATTTGTTAAAATTAAAAGGTTAATTAGTTAATCAATAATTATTAGGATTTTATTCTATTTTCAAATTATAAATTAGCTTATAGCTCTAATTAAATTAAAATTAAATCATTAAAATTAAATATTTAATAAAATTAAATATATAATAAATTAAAATGATATATTAAAAAACTTAATATATCCTTTTAGTTCAATTATATACTTATATTTTATTAAGTCTTTTATTAAATTAATTTCCTCATTGTTTTTACCTTTTAGCTTTTTCCTTTTTAATATTTAATTTAATCTTTAAGATTAATTATATAATAAAATTAGATATATAATGAATTATAATAAATATTTAGTAAACTAAATATTTCCTTTTAATTCAATCATATATTTACATTTTATTAAAAACCTAAAATCAATTAGCTTATAGTATTTCCTCTTTAATAAACTTTTTCCTTAATATAGTTTTTTCAAGATTCTATTATTAACCTTTTAACTTAGAATTATTAGCCTTTATAGAACTTTATTGTTATTAGGAATTTAATTATTATAATTATTTAAAAAATAATAACATTATTAAATATATTGAAATTATTAAATTTAGAAAAGTATGAAGAATTTCTGGTCGGACCTTTTCTAGATAGCATCCTCTACCTCTATTAATGGTCTGAGTCTTTTCTCTCATTTCTTCATTCAAATTTTGTCCTGATGATGGATTCCCGTTGGGATTCGAAACGTCGACACTCGTTTTCTAGCAATGTGGATAATCCGGAAAGCTCCTTAAAAAATGATCACCACATGAGTTTAAAAACCAAAATATTAGTCTCCAAGGATTGGACGAACAACGAATAATGAAACTCCAAAAATCCGAACTGAATGCATGCGCATCAATGAATTGGACTTACAAACGGCGGGGTCTTGTCAAAACTGCCGGATCCCATCACTCATCATGATTGAGTACCCTTCTCCCCTTCTCATGCTTGCATTTTCTGGTGGTTTGTCCTTGGGAGCCACTCCCTGGCACCTTCCCATGCATCTCCATTACTCCAAGCCCACCTCCATCAACTCTGTCTGCATGCGCAAAAAATGTACGCACGCTCCTCCTCGCCCCTGGATCGCAGCCTTATATTCCCCTCCCCTCACCTATCACCCTCATTCTCTCCCATAGCTCAGCCCCCCTCGCTCTTGAGTTGGTTCTGCCCTCTCGACCTTGTTTGAATCCTCCATCTCTTCATGCCATGCGAGACCATGGTTCCCCGTCACCGCAATCCACCTCCCTAGAACCGCCACACCCACAGTTTCTATTGGGATAATTCCTCCCGTCCCCCAGTCACTAGAGCGAAGACTTTGGCCCTCAACGCGGCTCTAGCCTTTGTTGAAAACACCCTTGGTTTGATGCAGGAAAGGATGGCCAGGCTGGATGTCGATGCTACAGCTCGTCGCAAGGCCACTACCACTGAAGCAGTTGATAGAGCTCTCGATTGGATCCCAGACCCTACCTTAACCAGGGGCCGAGAGAATCTCTACACCTAGGCCATCGATCTGCATTGGCATACCAAAACCTTGCTTTCTTTGGTGCTCAAAGACCAGCACAATGTCACCAGGCACCTGGAGAAGAAAATGGAAATGCTCTCTGATAAATTTGAAGATTATGTCAAAGCTGTCCACCACCTTCGATTTTTCGACAGATCGTCCCCGCATTGTGGATTGTTGAAGCGAAGCTCGGCCCAACACCATCACCCAAGCCCTTGAGTCAAGGAGGAGGTTCCTGCAATGCGAAATTCTCAGGATGTGGGCCCGTCGGAGCGCCATTGCTTCAACCTTGAGGAGGGAACCCCAGACAAATCGATCAGTGTGGAGGATTACCTTAATGAAGAGGAAGAGATGCAGCCCCCCTAGGGCCCATAATTCACAGGTCCTCTTTTGGTTGTTTCCTGCTTCTTTTTTATGACTTTCACTCAGTTTGCGAGAACCCTGGTTCTTTTTTCGAGTTTCAAAATTCTCGGGCGTTTGTTTATTATGACTATCACTCAGGATGCGAGAACTATTGTTTCTTTTTTTACTGGTTTCAGAATTTTCCCCACTCAGTTCTTTGTCCCCTGTTTCCCCTTCCCTGAGTGTGGGATTGAGCTGAACTCTGATCTGCAGCCAAGAGGATTTTTTGTATAGTATTTCTTTCTCTATTTAATGTGAATAGTTCCACCAAATTTACAAAAAAAAAAAAAACAACTCTAGATTTGAAAATAATAAAATTGAGAATTGTAACTTTCCTCATGCTAATGTCAAACTTAATCTTCCCCTTTATCTCCACACCATCCAAAGAAACTCTCTAATGGGGTCCAAGAAAGATAAAATCCATAAATCTATAACATTACCTCCAAGAAAAAATGAAAAACATAATTCTCTAGTATAACAGTGCTTCCAAGAAAAATGTAAAAGAAAATGCTACCAATTTAATCTTCCACTTTATCTCCAAAACCTGCAAAGAAACTCTCTAATACGCTCCTAGAAAGATAAAATTCCTAATGGTATAACATTACCTCCCAAAAAAATTATGAAAAACACAATTCTCTAGTATAATAGTACTTTCAAGGAATATGTAAAAGATAATGCTATGAAATATAGATAATATAAGATAACAAAATTTTATTGCAATGATATAACAATACAAAATAGACAAGACTTCCACTGAAAATGTAAGAGATAATGCTATAAAATATAGATAATATAACAGTACAAATTGTAGATAACAAATTTTTGTTGAAATGACATATTGCAATATATATATATAAAATAATATAACAATACATACTATAGACAAGAGATTTAAATTACAATGATGGCATGCATCTTAACATCATATAAAACCTCATTTATATAGATCATGAGGGTAACCATATGGCTAGTGAAATAACTGACAAAAAGCACAAGCACCGAGCACCCTCTAAACCTATAACCAAATTCTCTAATACACCCAAAAAATATAAAATACACAATGGTATAACTTTATTTATAAGGAAAACGAAAAACATAATTCTATAAAATTTTACTTAAAGAAAAATAGAAAAACATAATTCTACAAAATATAAATAATATAACAATGAAAAATGTAGGAATTTTTTTTTATTGAAATGACATATTCTTTATAAAATAATATAAGAGTACAAAAATATATACAAGAGTTTTATGATAGTTGCATGCAGGAAAGCATGATGTAAAATCTTCTTTATATAGGTTACTAGGCTAACCATATGATGGCCACATTAATCAAAAATATAAACAAGCAAGTTTTATTCAAGTATGCTTCTTAAAGTGATGTAGAACCTTTTTTTTAAAGAGATCAAAAAATTAACCATATAATGACCCAAATAATAGGAAAATAGCACTAGCACACTCACCTTCCCTGCGACCAAATTCTCTAATATGCTTCAACAAATATGAAAACAAAACCATAATTATCTAGTATAATAACAAAATGATATAAAATCCAGAATTATCTGACATAATAATAATAATATTTCAAAAAAAAATGAAAAACATAATTCTACAAAATATAAATAAATAATATAACAGTGTAAAAAGTAGATTCTAGATTTTTATTGCAATGCCATAATGCCACACAATATAGATAGTAAAAATATAGACGAGAGAGTCTTAGCCCAATCACGAAACACATTGGGCGCAATAACCACTTATAGTTCTGATCCATGCGAGAGAACCTATACCCACTAACTGTTAATACATTTAGTTGACTAGATGAAGCATATAAACTAAATGAAATACTACTAAATTAACTGTTAATAATGGAGTACGTTGACATCTTCAGTCATTGAACTCGGAAAGAAACGAAAAAAAAATCAACTCTTTCGAATACTCATTTACTAACCGATGTAATTGGGTTTGGAACAAAGGCTATTGGTTTGAAAAATGGCGCACAGCGAGACTCCCCTCCCACGGAGCAATGGCTTGTGGAAAGGCTGGGAAGCCGATCCCATCTGTTACGCTTCAAATCGTAGGTAACAACATTTACCACTTCTGTTGATCGACGCCTGTAGATTGATGGTACGAAACACACGTAGTCTCCGACTCCAGTGCAGCAATTCCAGTGATATTCCTTTTTAGCAGATTTATTCATCCACTCATTGCAGACAACAGAAGGCATCCGTGCAATCTCCACCCATTTCCACGACGGTGAGTTTGAGGGATGGCTCTGGCACTCCTCAGTGATAAACTCCCATATAATAATCACCAACTCCCTATCCACCTCCCCTTGTTCAACCTCAACTGTCATCCATTTGGCAGCGACTAACAGTACACGGGACCCACAGGCGATAATCCGTGGCGAACACGGCACACCGAGATCTCTGTCCCGGTTCCAATTGCGCACCATTTCAGGGAGTGGTGCAAAAACCATCGGAATGGGTTTGGGCACTATGGCTGAAGAACCGTCTCCCTCGTATGGGATGGTGAAAAACCCGATGCCGCTCGTTTTCTCCGCTACCGTATGGCAATTGATGTAGAATGATCCGTGGAAAGAAACAAGCTCGTTCTCCGTTATGAAATGCTCCGGAATGTATCCCGCGATATGCCATTTCTTTTGGAAAGGCTCGTAAATTTGCACCATCTGTCTTTCGAAAACTCCATTCACATGTGACCGGTTGGCCCCAACAGCGATAACATTGTATGTAGCGTCAGATTTGTGAATCTGATCAACAACGATGCAGTCACAGCAGGGGCGTTGATGCGGAGCCGGAATATCGACGAACGCTTTTGTATAAGGATTGCAGATCCTGCTTTCGAAGGAATCACTTCGGACGACCAAAACGAGTCCTGGAACAGACTGGTTGCAATAAATACCCATATAGATGTCACGGGCTTTTGGCATCCAGTCTTCCATGAAAGAAAGGTTGAAGCAGCAATTTATCCATGTCCGGGTATAGAAACAGAAAGCCATCCATGGCATTTTGGGCATCTTGTTGCACAAAACCAGCCGTGGATGCTTCCTGTTGAGAGGTGCGTCAGCCCACTTTGTTAGGAAGTAGTTTGACGAGAGCAAGTCGTTCCATTGCTTGGAGACCAAGCGAAAACGATACACAAATTCCAGGGGCAGCCGAGCTAATACCTCTGTTTGTAAATCAACCAATTCGTTCCAGGCTTTCTGCATTTCCATATTTACAACAGAGAAGAGATTCGATTTTTCTGGTCTCTTGGTAGATCCCAAATTAATGATAAGAATTGAAAACTAAAAAGGAGTGGAGCAGAGGATTGCTAAATAAAATTAGATTGGAAATATTGGCAATAAATGACTATAGTGTAACTCCACTAAACTGGACTAAGTGAAACTGAACTCTTATATCGACACCTAGCAAGTGAAACACTTATATCGACACCTAGCAAGTGGTTGGAATTAAATTCTCCAACAGTTAAAATGGACCTTTAAAGATTTTTATTTCCCCTTATAGATAGGTATCTTTGACTTCTCTGACATGAATACCATGAGTGAATACTACGTGTTATTGACCATGAATACCCATGAGTACCTTATTCATCCATTGTATTCATGTGGAATATAGCCTATTTAAAGGAAAAAATAAAGCGACCCTAGAACCATCTCAATTCTTGAGATATCCAAAGCTAAGATGGGTTTACATTACATTAAAATGGATCCAAAGTGTCTCATACATTAATTTGATTAAAATTAGATGATGATGACCATGAATAGGCTAAACTCCACATGAATACTATGTATTCTCATAAATATGGATCGCAAACCTTGTCCCAGAAACAAGGGGTCTCATACACCAATTTTGTTAAAGTTATATGATGATGGGGATGAATAGGCTATACTCCACATGAATACTATGTATTCTCATAAATGTGGATCTCAAAAACTAGAGTTAACTTGACCAAGTAAAGTTTACTTTAACTAATAAACAAAAATTAATTAAAAAAAATTATAACATCTAATTTTTATTTTGATACAAGTTATTTTATTTTATTTTGACCCAAGTTAAAATGTTTACATTACTAAGAATTTGGCTTCTGTGATCCTAGGTTTAGTCAAACTAGCCGTTATCTTACAAACGGCTAGTTGAATATTTTCTTATCTATTTAATTGGGTTATCTAATCAGATTCTTCCTCTTGTCCTGATGATGAACCACATTGGCTGGTTCGAAACGCGTCGACCAAAATTATTCGGATGTGATGTTTACATTACATTAAATTAATATTTTTATTTATTTTTAACTTTATTTTTATGTATCTTGACCAAGTCAAAATGTTGGAGAGAGTACCCAATTAATGTTTTTATTTATTTTGATTTTGATTTTGATTTTTATGTAATTTGACTTAGTCAAAGTGGATCTAGAGTTAACGTATACAGTTTGATTACTTTTTTATTTTATTTTAATGGAATTAAAATGTATACATTACATGAATCTTTTTATTTTTATTTTGACAGAAGTTAAAATGTTTACATTACATAAGATTAATATATATATTTTTTAAAACTTTATTTTAATGTATTTTGACCAAGTCAAAATGTTAGAAAGAGTACCCAATTAATCTTTTTATTTTTATGTAATTTGACTTAGTCAAATTAGATCTAGAGTTATGGTGGATCTAATTTCGTTACCTTTTATTTTATTTTAATTGAATTAAAGTGTCTACATTATATGAATCATTTTATTTATTTTAATTTTGGTTCTGATGTACTTTTACTTAATCAAAATGTTAAATATTACATTACAACATCATCTTATGATACTAGGCTAAAAGACCCTTATCAACAATATTTTTTTTTTCACTATTATATTGGAAACCCAAATGAAAAATAAGCTTGAATTACAATTTCATAAATATGATATAATTATATATAATTTTCTTAATATTCTATTCAACATCTAATATCTCTTTAATTCTCGATAATCCTTTATATTCCTTACCATAACACTAGTCAATTGGATGTCCATCTCCCCCTAACTATTCATGTTCAAAACCTAAATGTCCACAATCAATCTAGCCTATTAGGTTTCCAACATGTTCAATAACCACACAACTAATTTACAGTATTATGAAATATGTTTAAAAAATTACGTGGTAATTTAATGAAATAATGTTAATGTTATTTAACGAGAGAAAATGTCCTTGGGGTTTGCAAACATTGCAAGCTAAAACAGTAAAATTTATTCCCATTACTTGTGAATGATAACATTGTAAATGACCTCGCACATTGTTAAATCAATTAACCATGTGAATAATGCCAACATCCAAATGAAATGTTTAGGGTGTAAACAACAGAAAATAACAACATAATGAACACAGGGAATGTATGAGTCAACTTTAGCACATTGAACCTAGTGAGTGGAGAAGGCACAAATACGTTCAAAGGTGTTGGATAAGTTACGAAAAATCTAGATAAATGCAAAAGGAAAAAAATAAGTCATAAATGGTGTATACTTTTTTTGTTTGATAGGTCACTAGAGTTCCATAGTTAATGGAAAATTAGCATGATTTAATGTCAATTTGGTGTTTCATTGAAAAATTTCAATCATAGACTAGATTTATGTTTCTAAGAGGACCAATTTTGACCATTGAAACACTCAATTTGGACAAGGGAAAGAGTATTTTTGAATTGAAGTCCACATATGCACAAAAATACAGGTTGGCCCAAACAGAATTTGGACACCCACAAATGGCTATAAATGCATGTCAAGTGACCCTAATTTAGACACCATCATCATGATCATTCTCCTTTCTTCGGATTTGGGCACATAGGTTTAAGGCTACGTCACAAAGATTAGTTGGTACATGATATGTATTACAAAGTTTAAGGTTATTGGGAAATGTGCAAGTTAAATTTTATGTCTTTTATGCAATGGATCAATTTGCAAAAGTACATAAATTAATGGTATTTAAACTCAGTTTGTACCATAAAATCAAGTGCAAATATACCATACACAACAACATAAGACGTCAAAATGATAAAGGAGTTCACCCCTCCTGGGCTACATCTCCTGGTCGAGCTTCTAATGTTGGGCCTCTTTCACTAAATGCTCAAATATGTCATTAAATAGATTTACAATCCTCATAATGAAAAAATAATGTCTGTAATGGCTCCATAAGACCCAAAAACACTAGTTTCGGCTCTCGTTGGGCTCAAATTGGAAAAAAAACTCACATAGATATACTTCACAAAAGTTTTTTTTCTAACTTCTCTTAAAACTGGCCATTTCGTCTACCCATCCTACATTTTCTGCCATTCTGGAGACCCCCGAGCACAAAAACCTGCATGGCGCTGGTGGGATTCTCGTCAATTTGGGTGCATTTTTTTGGATGGTTAAATCGTCCAATAAAGCCTAAGAGTTGAATTCTCCACCCCCATGCCTGGTCATGTGCGTGAATGTGGCAGAGGACCAAGCTAATCACGCCCCTGCCACTTGGGACCTTCTGCCACTAGTCACAGATATATAAAATCCCATAAGTCTAGGGGCTGGGCTAACTTCCCGCCCCTATAGGGCTATCACTTATCCATCACACCGACAGTTTCGGACCTCCCATGAGACCTAGGGAATATCCTTATATTTACGTGCACGTTCCTTAACTCCTTTTGACTTTGGTCTCATTCCTGTGTCCTCCAATAAAACCTAGGGCTAGGGCTTCCACCCAACCTCTCTGCATTGCCACACCAAAACCCTCAGCCATGGTTCTTTGAAAATTTTTCTGACCATGGGTTGGTGTTAAGCCCCGAGCCCTTAGTTCTCGCCTCCCGTTGGTAACGTCGGGTGCCTGATGACCAGGGATATGGGCTTAGCCTCGACCCCCCCCAAACATGATTTGGGTAAAGTTTAAACAGGAGCGTTTCCCCATGTTTTATAAACAAAATAACAGTAATAATAGTAGAGCATTGTGATGTATACCTTGAGGTTAGAGTTTTGATCCGCCTGAGTCTTTTTCTGAGCTTATCGAAATTTTAAACTTCCACATGGGTTCCACATGGTAGCCCATGATTGTACCACATGGCACTATGCCATTGGATAAATTCATAAACCCATTGACAAATTCAAATTCTCCCACGTTCCTAAACCACAGGAGGTAGCTTGTCAGCCTTTGATTGGTTTGTGGGTACCTAATCGACTTGCTAACTCATTGTGCAGACTGGCCAGTCAGTAGTCATGTCCTTCAACCTTCATATGTCTTTTAAAACTTCACGAAAAATAATCAGAATGTGATATTTGGAGCATACAATGTCATTTTTAGCGATTCAAGTTGCGTTGGATTTAGGACTGTAAGATCTACATTTTGGCACCAATTTCGAGCACTATTGAACACTTTCATTTTTTAGCACTACATTGATCCCCTGGATCATCATCCCCAATGGAAGCCTTTGGACCTCCAAAAGGTCATTTTCAGTCAAAAAATAGATGAAGTTAAAATTAACTCACCCTTCCAATCTCAATCCGTTTGACCTTGCTTGGATTAGTACCTTTGAGCCCCATACAAAGTTACTCCATGTTCCCTCATCTTGAAGTTCCTGTTTTCCCATGGAGGATGGTATATTGTTGTTAGTCTTCAACATATTTAGGAGAGAAATCTGAAAATTGTAGGAATCTAAAAAGTATCTCCTTGAAGTCTTTCCTTACTAATTTAAAGCCAAAATCCATCTCCCTCTTGAAAACTTTGATCAACACAATGATTATCATGTATTTTCTTGTACTCGACTTGACTCTTTTCTAACTTTTCTTAAACCATTTGATGCACCAATTGAACTTGTTCAATGAATCACTTGGCCTTATCTATGTCACTATGTACATCAATAGAAACACCTTTCCTAAAGGAAAAATCTAAAGGATATTTTGGAAAGTATCCCAAGAATGCTTCAAATGGAGATGCTTGAGACGATGAATGCTTGGCCCAGTTGTAAGCATGTTGGATGTAATGCAAATGTTCATCCCAAATTTTAGGATGTTTTTTGCAATAACCACGAAGGATATACTTGGGTTTCCTTCCACGAGTTCTCTATCTTGAATTCCTTTGGCTCAATTTTGTTTTCCATGTGCTTTGTATACCAATTAATGTACTCTTGGATAGTCATCATCATAAAAAAAAATACATGTATATATATATATCTATATATATATATATATATATATATATATATATACTTTTGTATTTTTATTCATGCAATTTTCATTCATGGATAATCATTATAGAAAATAGGCTTACCTAATCTTTGAAGCTCTTTGAAAAAAAATTGAAATTATTCCCTTACTTGAGTCTTCTTCAATCTCCTTTGTTCTGCAACAAAAAAGAGTCCACTTCTCTTCAAAATTGATAAAAAAATTTCCCACTATGTAAAAGACCATAAAAGCACCTTAACAATGTTTTACTACTCCATAAAATAGTGCTCCAACCTCTATTTTTCCCAAATTTTTCACGAAAAACCCTTCTCTGTTTATAAAAAAATTCTCACTATGTGTATGAAAAATAGGACTCTGCATTTTTCATATGTAAAAATTTCACAACTATGCATGAAGGAATTTGTGATTCGAGCTAGAATACCTAATCTCAAAGAAAACTTGTAGATGTCTCTAAGATAATAACTCGTGTTCCTCTTTTTAAACAATATCATTTTAATTAGAACTCCTCTTCAACAACTCCATAGATTCATTCATACACTGGTGGCAAGGTTTGTTTAATGCTGGCAAGGTTTTCAAATCCATAACTGGAGTTTAAATCCTCATAAAATGACACATCTCATTCAACATGTCACGCTTAAATACCCTTGAAATTCATTCAACTGCTGATAGAAATCTGGAATTGATTCTTGCCTCTTCTCTTGTAGATTTTTTTTTGAGTTTGTTGCGAATAATGGTCAACTTGTCACAGAGGAGATATCAGCCTTCAATATCCTCATTAAAACTAATGTATTCCTTTCTTATTTATCCACAGACTTCTTCATCTCCTCGCCTATTTCTTATGCAACTTATTCTATGTTCAAGGCTTCTCTAATTTACACAAACTTCTCTTTATTTTTTGCATTTTCTGACTTGTTTCCTCCGTCCATAAGGGTGATGTATGAGTTCATGTGAGTGAACAACTTTACTCTCCTCTTCTGAGCTTAATTCTCATTGTGATTGTGGAAGAGATTCTTAAACAGAGCTTTGTTTGCACTATGATGGAGAAAGATAGCATTACACAAAGTTTGGTGTGTTTGTTTGAATGTGTTTTGACCATTTTACGACTTCAAGCTCATACTATGACTTGTGTACCCGTGGTTGCATGTGTCTCAATTTTGATTGTGTTCTTTTGATTCATGTACATTCTTCCTTTCATGGATTTATATGCTTGCCTTATCACCATAATTTTTGCATTACCCATGTTCTGTTATGTTCATCCTTCAACATGGCTTCATTCATTTCTTTGTATGGCCACTTTCGTTTGTATTTTAAATGATATATATCTCTTTTCATTCCTTTCCTTATGTTTGCATATTGTATATTTCATTTCCTATATTTTTCCTTTCGACTCTTATGTGCATTTCATACATTTTTATTTGTCATTTTATATGCTCATCATTATTTTTTTTTTGAAATGACTATATGATAGGTCATTTCAAAATCAAAATGTTCTTATAATGACACTAACTCTTTGTGGTTTTCTAGGCAAGTAAAAATTCCTTATGGGAAAAAAATTTCATCATCAATTTTAATAAAAAATAGTTATGTTTATGTTGGAGGATAATGTAGGGGTATATGGGGTTAATGTAGGACCATGATGAAATTTTAATGTAGAATGTAGGGTAGGGTAATGGATATAATAGAATTGTGATGAAGGTAAGATAATAAATGTAATATGATTATGATGAGGGTAGGGTGATGTTAGTAGAATATAGGTAGGATAAATGTAATATGGTGTGGGATATTGATAGGATAAATGTAGGATGTATGATGATAGATGTAATAGGATGCATATCCAAGTTAAATTAGTTTTAATAATTCTAGAATTTTTTTCAAAATGAAATGTTCTAAGAACATTTTTCTTACACTTATAGTTCTTCTCCTTTTGCATAATAGCTTAATGTCAATGCTCGTTGATGATTACCTTTGCTAATTCTTCCATACTCGACTCTTTTTAATGATGATAGTTCTTCAAAGATGAATTCGGATGGAATGTATATGCTTGTATCTGGTTATTTGATCCTCTTGATGTAGATTATGTTGTTTCATGTTATTTTTGCATTTGATATTGATTGAGGTCCCTTATAATGAACATTGATGTTGCTCAAGTCCCTTTTGCAATGATATTTGAATGATATTTTAGGTCTGTACTACAAATGATGTTTTCAATGATGTTGCAGGTCCCTTGTACAATGATATTTGAATGATGTTTCACGTCCATTCTGTAATACAGTTTCTTAAACTATTTTCATAGTTTTATTATGAATCTCCCTCATTGCTTATGTTAAGACTTGTTCTCAAGTCTTGTAATTCTCAAGGATTATTTCTGCAAAATCAAATTGAAGAAAAAATAAAAAGAAATAAGGAATTTATATTGGCCAAAGAAGTTGGTTTTCCGATATGAATTTGAGTTTGCATTGTGCCAGTTTCTTGGATTTTAACAACCTAACTCCTTTATTATTTATTTTTTATTTTTTTTAAATTCTGGAAGTAAGGAATGAATATCACTATGTTGTCCAATTATTTCCATATTAGTTTCTATTGAGACTCTTTTCGAAAGCCATGTTAATATTGATAGGCTTATTATATAAATTAATAATATGTCCATTGACTATAAATGAAATTGTTGCTACATCAATTTTTTTTTTATTTTAACTCCTCCATTGACAAAAATTTCTTCTATCTCATATGGCCCAAGCTAATGAGTTGTAAAATTTTCTTTGAAATATTTGAACTTCAATTCAAAAAGTAATGCCCAGTGTCTTTTATGAAAAAAATAATAATTAATAAACCTTTCATGTCATTTGATTCTCTCTTGTTGCACTAGTGATGTATGCTCCATTGCTTGCTATATAATTTCATCTAGTTTATTTAATTGCATGACCCTTTTTTGTTGTGCTTCTGATAGTTCCAATCCCAATTCTGATTCAAGTTTATATGTATGAATTTGAAATTCATGGGTAATAGAACTTCCTTACCATATACCAACTAATATGGACCGACTCCATTTGTATTCTTCCATGTAATTATGTATGCCCATATTGCATCTCTTAACTTTTATGACCAATCATTTCTGTTCATTTTCATTGTTTTTGTCATGATATTTTCCAGGACATTATTAGTGGACTCTAATTGTCCATTTTCTTGAGAATGGTACAGATTAGACTTTCTGTGTTTGATTTAATACTTTTCTATAAGATCTTGGACAAGTTTGGAGGTGACCTGTGCTCCCTAGCCTATAAAAATCTGTCTCGGAACTCCAAATCTGAAAAATATCTCCTCAAAGAGGAATGAAATCACTATTTCTTCTATTGCTCTTGCCACTTCCTTTCCTTTTACACACTTTGTAAGATAATTTGTACACACTAGGATGTACTTATTCCCATTTGAAGGAGGGTTAATTGCTCCCACAAAGTCTAGAGCCCATTGTTCAAATGGCTCTATGAGTACTTGTGGCATCAATGTCATTTTATTTGATATTACAGGTTTTTCAGTTCTTTGGCAGTTGTCACATATTTTAACATAGGATTTTGAGTCCTTGAAGGTTGTTGGCGAGTAGTAGCCAAGTTTGAGCACCGTGTATGCTTTATGCTTCTCTACAAAATTGCCACCACATGGCTCGTCATGACATGATTTCAAAATATATAGAATTGCATCTTCTCTAACACATTTTCTTATTAATAGATTAGAACTAGTATAAAAGTAGTCACCATTGACCCAGCTATATCTAGCACTTTCTCTAATTATTTTTCTTTTTTCCTTATTGGTGAAATGGGATGGTAGTATTCAATATGATAAATAGTTGGCTAAATTTGCAAACCATGGGGTTTTAACTGTTATAGAAAATAAATGTTCATCTAGAAAATAGTTTGAAATAGTAATTGCATCAGCAAGTGAATGAATTATTTAAAGAAAATATACTACTTGATTATCTTTACTTGGTCAATCTAAAACAATGATATTAAGTTATTGAATTAATAACATCCATCTAGTAATCTTGCCATTTGTAATTTCTTTGTTCATTAATTATTTAATGGTTGAATGGTATGTATGAATGAACACTTTTTTTCTTGTTCTATAATGGATAAACTTATTAACTGCATGCACAACAATTAACATTTCTTTTTCTGTGACTGTATAGTTCAATTCTACAAGAGTTAAATTTTTTCTTATGAAGTATATTGCATAATTAAACTAATTTTATTTATGTCCAAGTGATGCTCCTATAACTATATCAGATGCATCAGTAAATATATGAAATGGAAATGACCAGTTTGGTCCTCGAAGAATGGGTGCTATTGACAATTTTTCTTTTAATATTTAAAATTCATTTTGACAATTTGTTGTCCATTGAAACTCAACATCTTTTGAAAGTGAATTGAATAGAGGTAGATCTATTTTACTAAAATTTTCAATGAATCTTCAGTAATAGACTGTATAGCCCAAGAAACTTCTTACTTCTTTCACTTTCGTTGGTGGATTTAAGTTGACAATGACTTGTATTTTTGTTCTGTCCACCTTGATTCTTGAAGAAGAAATGTGATGTCCCAAAACTATCCCTTCAGTTAACATCATAAAGAAATTTTCATTGCTAAGGGATAGGTTTGGCTCTATGCATGTTTTTAAAAAAAATTCAAGAGTATTCAAGAAATCATAAAATGGTCCTCCATTTACACCTCTACACACTCATGAATTAGATCAACAAAGATTGCAACGACTTCTCTTTGAAAAGTAGTAGGTGCATTACATAACCCAAAGGGAAAAAAATTATATGCATATGTTCCCCATGGACAAGTAAATTTGGTTTTATCCTAGTCCTCCAACACTATCTTAATCTAATTGTATCCACCAAATCCCTCAAGAAAAGAAAAGAATTTCTTTACAACTAATGAATCTAGTACTTGGTCAATAAATGGTTATGGGAGATAATCTTTTAATGTGGCTTTGTTCAGTTCCCTATAGTCCACACATATTCTCCATTTTCCATTTTTCTTTGGCACCACAACTAAGGGAGAGACCCATTCACTATCTGAAATAGGATAGATGAATCCTACTTGTAACAATTTTTGCAGTTCCTCTTTCACTATTTCTTTCATCATATGACTCATTCTTCTTTGTGGTTGTCTCACTGGCTTGATATGATCATAACTATAAATGTGGTGAATACATGTCTTTGGATGAATTCCTTGCATGTCTGTATAATCTGAGGGAAAATATTTTGAATGCTTTTGTAATAATGTAATTACTTGTTGTTCCTGTGATGATTGTAAATTATTACCAATATTTAAACTTGTTCTAGGATTGATTTCAATGATTTTACATTTTGAATTGGTAATTGAGTTAACAAGAACAATACTTTCGAATGAATATTTCAATGATTGAATAGTAAAATTTTCCTGAAAACGTTGATTTAAAAATTTATTTGCAGCTTCTATTTTGTTATTCTTAGCTGCTGTGAAATATTAAGTTCTGATATGAAAAGGTTTATTAAATCCTCATTTTCTTCCTCTTCTCTAAAATTAAATACTTAACATAATGAGTTTCTTGTTGTTCTTGTTCATAAAACCATGATAATAAAGAAGGATATTGTGTTGGAGAATAGAGTGTAACATGTTTCCTTTAATCCCCATGTGCTATTATCATACTTCTTGATCTGCATCCAATGAAGGCATCTCTTGTGGTTAACCTTGGTCTGCCTAGAATTAAAGGATAACCTCCTAGATTTATTTTTAGTTGCAATATTAGAAATTCTTTAGGATATTTCCATGAATCCAAAGAAACAATGATGTACTATAATATTCCCTTTGGTACAACTTTAGATCTATCTACTAGCTCCAAAATTGTAGTAGTAGGTTGAATATTTGGAAATTTTAAATATTTTATAGTTTTAGTTGTCATGAAATTTATAGCTACTCACCAATATATTAAAGTATTCAGAACTGAAAAATTATTGATTGAAATGGTAGCCATATGTATCCCATGATCAATATATTTTTCACTTGTTTTTTTTGCAGACATGAGACTAGCTAATTTTCCAATGACTTAGATTATAGGTGGATCTCTTTTCTCCATGCCAGTTTTCTTAATACATAATTCCTTTAATTTTTTCCATAAATTGGAATATCTTTGATAGCTTGCAACAAACGAATTTGGACATAAGAATTTTTTAATTCATCCAAAATATCAAATTCAAAAAGATAAATTGGAATTTTCTTCTCTTCTAACCTCTCTGGATAAGGTGGTGTTTGATTCATAATAGCTTTTCCCTTTTGTATTTGATTTCCTGGATGATATTTTACATATTTTTCTCCTCGTTCAAGTTGGTCTTCTATAATTGGTGGAGAATCTTTGTGTAATACTTTCCTAGACCTTAAGTGGATATATTGTATAGGAAGAATAGAATATGCAGGAACATATATTGTTTCTTCCACATTATATGCTGGTCCCTCCACCATGTTACTTGTATTTTATACCATCTCAACTAGTAATTGAGTTGGTCTAGGTGGGAGTTGGCTAGAAGGCAACTGAAGTTGTTGTGGTGGAGTTAGTAAGGGTGTGGGATTTTGTTGTGAAAATGGGATTGGTTGAGGATGTTGCTATAATTGTTGATATTGAAATGGTTGTTGAGGATATGGTTGTTTATATGGATGTTGGTATTGACGAGGATACATTTGTTGAGGTGGCTGGGTTCCAGAAATATATCCTTGCCAACCTTCTAGAGGTTGGTTTTGGTATTATTATGGAGGGCAAACCTGCCATGGCATGAGAGTATTCCATGAATTTTGAGGAGGATACTGATAATTCTAGGGGATTTTTTGAGGGAATTGCTGAGGAATACTTGGTTGCAAAGGTCTCTTTGGTGCCATATAGTAAATATAATTTGTCCCTCATTATTCTTCCATTTTCAATTCTTTAAGCTTTGTACAATTTTCAATTGAATGATTTTATCTGCAAATTCCAAACACCTGGAAACTATCATGGGAATTCTCTTAGTGGATGTTTCTTTCTACACATAGGACAAAAGATTGATAAGATTTGATATTTTTCATATTTCCTTTTCTTTTCTTTCAGAACATAAACTTGTGTTCCTAAAGTGCTCAAAATATGATTTTTAAAATTTTCTAACAAATTTCCTATTTCTACTCTTGTTACTCCTCATGTTGAAAATTTGGAAGCTCTTAATGTAACATTTCTTTTTCCACTTTTTTCTCTTCCCCTAGAATATTTTTGACATAGTTAAAAAATCTCACCAAATGGAAAGTTTGAGATGTCTCCTTTTCCCATCGCATTGAGAATATCAAGGTATTCATCTCCTATACCTTTAAGAAAAATTGTGTGGATGGTATAAGGATTCAGAGAGTGTTGTTTGGATGTTTGTAGATTATAAAGGAATCTTTCCAGGTACTCTTCTAAAATTTCATATTGTTGTTGTGTCATTCTTAAAATATCTTATTTCAAGTCTCTAGGCCTACAATGGGCTTGATAATTTTTGATAAAAAATATCTTCATGTCATCCCAAGAGGCAATGGTGTGTTCTCCTAATCCCATAAACCATTTTAGTGATGTCGATTTCAGAGTAGTAGGAAAGAGACAAATTTTATGTGTGTCATATTTGTACCCATAAGTATGACATAAGATATCAAAATCAAACATAAATGAATCAAGATATTTAGTTTACATTCCATAAAAATTGGGCAAAAAAGAAGGTGGAATATTCTTCATTTTCCCTTCTTCTCCTAGGATTGGTCTTGTGTCTAGTATTGGGAAGCCAAAGGTACCTTCTCAATCATTGTTTGGCTCTATATCATTCTATCTTTTTTTATCATGTTATATTTTTTCATATTCTTCTCTTTTTCTCTTTGCTTTTATTCTCTTGTCTTCCTCTCTTTTTCTATGACATTATTTTTGTTTCCTCTCATACTCAAGTCTTGTTCCAGAGTCATAATTGGTACATTAGATCCTTCTCCTTCCTTCACCATTTTCTCTTCAGTTGTTTGTAACTTTCTCTCAACTATATTTATTTGTTCAAGAACTGGTTGCTCTAATTGTTTAAAAATTGTTCTCCTTGTCTCCTTTTGTTTTTCTATGAAAGGGGTTTCTTTTGGTGTTTTTTTTTTCTTTTCACTTCATAGGCTAACAAGGTTTGTCTTTCCATAAGATTCAATATTTGTCCTGATATTTTTTTTTCTTCTAATTTCTCTAGAGTTGGTCTCCCATCAACTAATGTAATTAGTCCTGATAGTCCTGCTCCTATTGGTGGTTGAATTGTTGAGGGTTTTTTTTTAGGAAATCTAACTTTGTGATCTCTTTCTCTAGGTGTAAAGAAAATAACTGAATGAAAAACTCATTTTTGTTGTTTCTTTTGTGTTTTGTGTTTTGTTTTTTTTTAATCTTCCTAATTGAATATATTGATGTATGTTTTCCCGGAAATGACACCAAAAATGTTGGGTCAATATACAGGGTAAACTAAAAAAATTATTTACTTATCAATATGGGTTTGTAAACATGGAATCATGTCTAAAATATATGGATTTCAAATGTAGTCAATTTTAGAAGACATAATGTACAACCTCAAAGAAATGCATATTACAAATATATTCTACATTCTAAGATTTATAGAAATGCATAGTACAAATATAAAATCTAGCTTAGTAATTTCTTATTCAATATGTAATAAGTGAGTGAAGAGGCTCCTGACTTAGGAGATCCTTATTTTCCTTCCCTGCAGTACTACCTCCATGAAGAGAAAATAAACTAGTGATTGTCAATAGTTTATGATGTATAAAAAGTAGGAGAAGAGGCTCCTAACTGAGGAGGTCCAGGTTGTCCTTCTTTAAAATTATATCCCATCATTCTTACCATTGCATTAAAATGATCAATTTAGGAAATAACTCAAGCAAGGAAAAGAAGATAAATTTTAGTTTTTGTTCCTTGATCAGATAGAAGGAGAATTTAACTTAAAATATTGTTTGTCCCTTCATATGCAGAATATAATTAAACCAATAATCATAAGAAATCATAATAAATCTTCACGCATATAAATGACTAAATAAATCTGAAGCAAAACTACTTCATGAAAATTATGCTAAATTAACCAACAAGTGTACTTAGCTTGGTGTGGGGGCCCTCCACCCTTTCCTTACACACTTGAAGAACTTCTCAGCTACAAAAAAATTAATCAATCATCCACAACATGAAAAACAAATAGAAGGTGGAAATGGTTCCTCAAATTATCTCAAAATATTTATAAGTCTCAATATGAAATTATACAAATTCTCCATGCTTGAATGGTTCATAAGCTTCGTTTAAATATACAAATGATAAACAAACTTCATAAGCTTCGTTTAAATAGATAAATGATAAAAAAACTAAGCTATAATGTCTCTAACAGCCTTATCCATCTTAATTATGTCCATATGGATAGAAATCATCCATTCAGTTACACAAAATATGGAAAATACCAAAAAATACTAATTCTCCCCTTTTTCCTAGGGATTTTTGAAAAACATGTCATGTTTGACGAGCATTGACTGAGGTTATTTTAGCTCAGTTTGACCGAACTAATAGATGATTTTCCATTAATGGTCCCCAAAATTTCCAAATTTATGCTCAGTTAGCCTTGAGGTGTCCTGCACATATGACTTCCATGAAGCTATTACAAGAATTTTCTGTTCTATCCAAAAATACTCTTAAAACCCAATTTTTACAAAAATATCTAAAAATTTAAAAGAATAATTTATTTACCTGAATATACATAATAAGGTTAAAATAAGGCATATGTGGATGATATAAGGTGGAATGTGATGGAAATTAGGTGGATTTTTAATAAGCAAAATTGACCAAAACTGAGGGCCAACAATGTCGCGGATATGTTCAAGATAAGTCTTATCTGTAAAATTGAAACATCCTCTGTTTATTTGACCCTCTCTACAAAAATCATGAATCACTCATATTATCTTAATAAATCCTTCATCTTTTATCGATGATGTGAGAATCACTATGGCCCTCGTTCGACGGATCACTTTCCGTCGACTTAAGCTCATTATTGAGGAAGATGATTTAGAAACTTCTTTTTAGAGCCTTGGATCTTGCATGCCTCAATGGAAAGTTCATTGTGTTCAACGATAGGTTCACATCATTGGCCTTTGATCGAAGAATTCTGCAAGTGTTCAACTTTAGCTCATTTATTCGCACTTGCATATTACGTTGTTGTACCTTTAGGGCCACGTCATTATTGGTGGTTTCCCTTGCGCTTACTAATAGTTTACATCATCAAATGATAATAAGGTGGTTTCTACCATGTTTTACATTATGAAATATATTCACATGGTTATATTCGTACAGTGGGTAGATCGAGATAGAGACAAAGACCCTGGATCACATATGCTATTATCCAGGCTAGATGGATTTATTGAGTATTCATGATTGTACACATGATATGTTTTATATGGATGACTGTGACCATACCATGGATCCATTTCTATGATCTCTTTGAGTTGGATGGTTGTGCCCATATCATGGGTTCATGTGTTGTTTGATGCTTACTCAGAGATATGTTATTAGGCATGTTTATATCATATATTTCATATATTGTATTATGTTTGATTGATAGGTCTCCTCACAATGGTTTTCCAAAGTCCTTTCCATGGCTGATAAAAAATTTAAACCATCGCTTCTGGCTATCCTTTCATGCTTTAGGGGGCATATGTTACATAGTATTTTGTGGAATTCCTCATTTGTTATCCAAAGTTTCGTCTTTTGTGCCGCTCATGTCACAAATGTCACAAAACGAAAATTGTTGTGTAAAATTGTTCATCCTGGACAACATGCTTAACATATCCCTTAAGACCTAAAAGATAAATTCCTTGAAGCATTTATGCAAATATTTGTAAAAAACCTTGTTTTGTAAGCCCAATGTGGTTCCTCCCTTAATGAACTTTCACTTGTCATCCTGTCCCTATCCTGTGAATAGTGTGGTGAGCACAAGAATTGAGCAGTAAATCTATGTTGGTTCTCTTTAGGCAGATTCTCCAAAAATGGAGTAGAAGCTTTGACCTCTAGAATTCTGGAGAATCAATTTCTGGTACTTTTTTGTTGAGAACATGGTCGAACACTCCCCTTTTTTATCCTTGATCTTATCTCAAAATATTTTCCGCTTAGATATAAGGCCTTTCCCACTCATTAGTGGATATTAAACCTCCTTAGTTCTACTATAAGAGAGTGCCATGCTAGTAAGTCTCCGTTGGTCATTGATAGTTGCCTTAATTTTACCTGATTACATCCATACATTGTGGATTAACTGAATAAGGATAAGATATTGAATATTGTGGCTATGACTTGGATTACCACTCTGAAGGATTCCTTCAACATCATGGTTGTAAGGTCCCTATAATACTAGCGTATCCCCTTATTGTTGTTAGTGTATCCCCCTTATTGTCATTGTTATAACCGTGTAACCCCCATATTTTTATTATTGTGCCCTTACATATTTATTTTTAGGTCGTCTAGGATTATATTGTGGCCCCATGGATTCCTATATATAGAAAAAAGGTTTCTTCATTTGTATCATCCAAGAATTTCTCATTTATGTAATGTAAACAAGGTTTTCCCCTCGAACTGGCTTATTTATAAGGCTTTGATCTCTCTTTTCTTCTATTTGTGGATATGGTTTCATAACATTTGGAATCAGAGCTTTGGATTCTAGGGTTTCACTGCTCCAAACAGGTCATCGTGGAATTTTTGCTATAATTTTTTTTCTACGACGTTTTAGAGGCTGACATGCTTACAAAGTGAAGCTGAAATCATAAGGAGAGTCATGTAAAAATTTTAGATCTTGGATCACAACATCTTGGGAGATATAATCTGTGGAAGTTAGGGTTTTTTCAGGCTGCCGAACTTCATCTTAAATAGGTGACCATAGGAAAATCACCATAACTCTCTCTCTCTGAGCATCGGATTGGAATGTTGTAAAACGTGGTCACAAGTACATGGATTTTAGTTTTTTTTGTATCAATGTGAGAGTCGAAGGAGGAAACAGTGACACATGGAACACCATACATGTTCTCTCTATTGAACGAGTCCATAATTAGGTCATTATGAAATATTGGGCTTAACTTTTCCTTCAAGAATCCAAATCAGGTCATACATATGGCACTCAAAAGGAGATTTAGAGGGCTACTAAAGGACCAGATTTTAGATATTGAAGATCCTAAATTACAGAGACAGTTTAGTTTCAATATCAATCTCCTAGAAATCAAGAAAAAGGTGTCTATTTGTTTTTAAAAATTCCATAATGTTTGTTTGAAAAAGAAGTTTGAAGTGATTCCAAGGGCGTATTGAAGAATTTTGATCAATATTGTGTTCTATAGTGCTTAAAAATAATAATTCCATGCCCATTAAGCCATCATATAGCTATATTATTGGGCATGAAGAGGAATAATTGCAGTATGAGATATCAAAATTACGGTACCTGTTAGGAGCCCGTAATTTTTCATATTGGCAAAACATATGAATAGGGGTAACATCAAACCAGTCTTTAGACTCCTAGGACCTAGCCTTCCTAAACTCAGAGAGGGCTCTCTCTATACTTGTGAAAAATATGTGAACTTGATAGGTTTTAGGCTAGTTATGAAGATTAGGGTTTGTTTGTTTGTTTGGTTGGTTGGGTAGGTTGTCAAGAAAAACAGATAGAGTAGGAGAGGTTTAGGCTATTGGGCTATGGAGTCTGCAAAAGATCTATAAAAGTACAACAATAGGTCAAGGGTGCTTCGTAGGGAAATTATAAAAAGGCCAAATGGATCTTCAAGACTTATGTGAGTGAAGTGAACATCAAATTGTGAAGAAAGTAGGTTGAAAGGGCAGTTAAGAACCCTTTGAAAAATACTACAACAAGAAGGGCCTGTAATATCACTCTGCATAAAGAAATAACCAAAGACAGGTCATAGCAATAACTTCTTTGACCAAAACCCTAGAAAGTAAACATTAAGACTACAATCTAGCAAACCCTAGAGAGCAGTAAACTTGTAAATTCTCTAGTGATTTCACCTACTGGAAAAGAAGACATTTAAGATAACAATAGTGATGATCAAGAAGTAGGGAACTCCAAAAATTCCCTAATCATACTATAAATACCTTCAAATAAACCTTAATACTAACAGAAGGGCATGGAAAATCGTAAACTTCTTTAGCTAAACCTAATCAGCAATACTTTGTAGTAAAGCCCTCAAAAACAATGTTTAAGTGATTCCAAAGGGCAGGGCTAACCATAAACCAATTTGGCACTAACTCCATTAAATCATTCTTGAGATTAAAAAGCTGAGTGGGATTAGAGAGTAACTAAAAATTCTCTAAACTGACCAAGGAGAGGAAAACATGAGAGCAAAAGAAGCAGATAGACATAATGTGCCTTTGACAGCATACCTTAAGCCAAAATTTCTGTCCTAATGCAAGAGAAAGATGACACAATATGTAAAACATGAGAAAATGAAAAAAAATGAGAAATACATCACCATTAACCATGTTCATGAATCTTGCAAAGTGCTTGCCTCATGGATATTCAGTCCAAAATCTTCACAATGCACCAAAGCCAAAAACTCCTTACAACTCAGAGCCTATGCTTAGTTCAACAACTAACCAACATCACACAATGAGACCTCAATACTATATTTAACAAGCAAAGAGGAAAAAAACCCTAACTACGGTTTTGAAAATATCAACAACTACTCATAAATGCCAAATTTGTCCATTAAGACCATGCAACGCCGAAGGCACAAAATATCTAATGTAATAAATGAAAAATAACTTCTAACACCTAAATTTGGAGTGATTTGCCAAAAAAATCTCAAAATATCTATTTGCAATAAATTTGTGTCATTTTTTGATTTTTTGGCAAGGGCGCAACAAAGAGGTCCAAGGGCACAACGTGCATGGGGAAAATAGGTCAACTTGCAGTTGAGTTTCGGAGGCCTTCCTAGTGTCTGAATGAGCTCTATGATATCTCATTGGAAATCTTGTCAAGTGTACTTTCCAAAAATAACCTTGGGTTTCTGATTGGACTTAATTTACAGGTTCAAAAACCAAAACTCCCAAGACTGCAAAGGGCGTAGTGCCAGCCCTGAAAACAAGGCAGAAAGGTGAAAGTTTGCATGTTTTTGGCCCTTTTGGAGAACTTGTTTTGCTCTAAATGAGCTGAAACTTGGTGAGTGTGACATCCTTGCCCTAAGGATTCCAAAAATGTAAATTTTTCCTTCAATAGGTACCCCAAGAGAAAGTGTAGCACTAGTGGCGCTACGCCCTTAGCCCTGCAAAACAGTTAAAAACTCAAATTTTTACAAAAAGTTCCCAAAAATTGGATTTGTCTTGCTCATTAGGTTTGTAATGCTCGTAGGAGATGGATTCGCTAAGGTCACCAAGTTCTTATTTCTCTTTTTCCTCCTTCAGGGCTTTCCCTTGTTAGCATTTGCCTTATTTTCCTTATCCTCACTGATGTTTGCCCCAATGTTTTCTGTCTCACTGATATCCTTGTTGTCATTATCTTCATTTTACTTGCTACTTTATTCATCCTTATCCTCATCTGATCCACTGACTTGTGCCTCATCAGAATTTGTTTCACTATCCTTTGTTTCCACATTTTTTGCCTCATTTACATTCTCCATGCTGACATTATTACTCTTTCCTTTACTGTCTTCATCACCATTGACCTTTGCTGATTGTTTTAAACTCTGCTTTGACACACCTTGTACTTATGTCAATTTGAAATGATCACTATCCTTCTTATAATGCATAGGGAGAAATGTTTTTACATAGTGATGTTTAAGTATGAATATTAGGGTTTCCTCCTTAGGGTTTCATTTTACCCAATTTAGACCATCCAAACTACTGGAAGAGGTAGCTAGGGTGTGTAATTACCTTTGAAAATACTTGCAGGACAAATGAAAAAAGGCATGGAAACTAAATGACGCATTTTGAGGGGTTATAGTGTGTGGGAGGCCCTCCTGGCCAAGCGCACAGCGCTCAGTTGGATGGGGTGTCAGGTTGAGAAAATGCACAGCGTGTTGTGCCACACGTGCAGTGCCAAAGGCTTTTTGCTCGGCCTGTCGGGAAAATCAGGCAAGCACGCAACCCCTTTCTAGGTCTGTAGCACCACCTCCCAGGTGCGTAGTGCTAGCAAAAAATTCATGGGAGAAAACTTCCAGGTGCGTAGCGCCTGACTCCACGCACACAACGCCATCCTGAGGGTGCAACTCTAGGCAATTTTGCTTAAGTTTGGCTCAAAAACCCTAATTTTCTTCTTTACTTAAGACTTTTAACACTTTGCAGGGCATTAATGATTCTTTCAAGTGTGAAATGAGTTTGTATGGGCTTATGATTTGACCTTAAGCTTGAAAAACCCATTTTCTAAGGTGTTAAACCCTTTTCTCTTTCATTGATATCTCTTTATGCCATTTCCTGTGGATTGTTGAAATCACTGAGTTAGCTCTTCTTTGGCATTTAAAATTTGGAATGTTCATTTTCATAAATTTGTGATGATTGTACATACCAGCATCCTTAAGTCTCCTTTGGTTTCTATATTGAAGTTCAACTCAATTTTTCACCCTTTCTTACTAACCTTTTGACACTGTTTTCCTGTAGGGGAATGAGATGATGAATTTGACTTCTTCCTTTATTCATGGAGGCAGGCAGATTGATCTCAACATCTTGACATAGAAGCAGCCTTAAAATCTTCCCTTTCTTCTACCTTGAAAACTAACACATCCCTATTGCTTATTTAGTCATGGTAAGCTTATTAAAACATCTTTGAGGGGTTTTTTTCATAGCAGCACTATCAAAGCCCTTTCTTGCTTGCATTATGAAGTTGTAATCATGTTTTTACCCTTTTTTACACTTCTGAGTGTGGGTGACTTGAATACATGGATTTTCCCTTTCTCATTGATCTTATTTACATCATTACTCTTTGAGACAGTGAGGCATTTCACCTTGGAAAATTCTAGGATGTTACACACATTGACAACTTCAAAATTTTCCTTTACCTGTACCATGGAGCTCAAACTATCCCTTGATCATTTTGGCATGAAAATTTTTTTTTGGACAAGTTTGGAATATTTACAAACAGTGATGTCTTCAAAATCCCTTTACTGTCATCGTGGAGTTTACTTCTTCATTTCACCTTCCCTGGCCACTTTCCCAAGACATTATATGTTTGGAGTGCTTTTGATACAATAATCAGTGTTGTCTTCTAAGTTCTCTATAGCCCTATCAAGTTCATTCATTTCTATCCAGTTCACCTCACCTTTTTCCCTTTTTCATCAATAGTTTTTGATAAACTTCTTTTATGTTTGGTTTGGTGTGCCTCTTTCAGGTCATTTCTGCACTTTGTCATTGTTTGGCACACTGCTGGACCTTCAAGCTTAAACAACCTTATTCTCTACAAGAACAAGTGATTTCCTATGTTCTTTGCTGCAAGATGTCTTCCTTTATGAAAATATCATTTACCTTATCAGTTTCTTCTGCTGATAGGGCTCTTAACACTCCTGCAGAAGTGCCAAAATTCACATTTACCTTTTGCAGGACTTGAACTTTATAAAGTGATCCTCTTAGGATATTTTCTTATCTTTCTTAGAAAATCATGTGTTTATCTTCTATTACATCTGAGCCAGCTTCTAACACAGGAAAATCGATGTTTAAAACACCAATGATTGCCCTACAACCTGCGAAACCCTAATGACCTAGTAGGAGGTTTATTTAACTTGGTCTTTGAGTGAAATCTAGTTTGGGATCTCCAAGTGTAAAAACAAAGTATTTGACAAAGTGGTGTATTGAAGATCCAAAATCCAATGTACTTTATTTATCTAAAGATCCTACGGAGATAGTTTTGAGACTATCAATGCTTGAGGAACCTAGTGAACATGGGAAGGAATAGGCTTATAGGTAACCCTAGATGCAAAGTGGAGTTATCGGCAAGGGAAAAACAAAGTGATGAGTTTATAGGTGTGAAAAGAGAATGGAGATGACTGACACAAGCCCATGAGGAGTTTTTAGGAGTGGCAGGGTGACCATGGAATGGAAAAATGGTAGAATAGTGAAAAAAATTCCATAGGGATAATGAAGGAAGTGAGATTTCTAAAACTCACAAAATTTAGGAAATTTTGTTTTTAGAAATCTAGAACAAATATTTAGTCATATATACATAGTAAAAATTACTAATGACTAATAGTACCAAGTGCAAAAAAAATTGATCTTAAAAAGAGTAATCAAATATGACATAGATGGTTTAAAAGAGAAAATGAACACTAAGTTGGACGATTTGAAGGATCTAATGAAAGATAATATGGATAATGAATTATTGGAAGATCACATAGAACATCAACAACAAGTTCACCAACTCTCAAAGGATAACCTAACTTTGGTGCATAATCGAATGAAACAACACGAAGATCATGATCACAGTGAAAGAGGTTCTGAAACAGTCACAGAAACAAGAATGTGACAATTAAAAAATCAATCAATTTCAGAGTATCTTAGCAAGTGGAAGAATTTTCCCATTGAATATTCTACATGGGAGGATGAGAATTTTATACAAAATCATCAAGAAATAATCAAGCGTTGAGGGCAAGAATTGTTTGAAGGAGAGGAGCATGTTAGGTCCCTATAATACTAGTGTATCCTGTTATTGTTGTTAGTGTAGCCCCCTTATTTTTATTTTTGTAACCTTGTAACCCCCATATTGTTATTATTGTGCCCTTACCTTATTATTTTTAGGTCGGCTAGGATTATATTGTGGCCCCATGGACTTTGATATATAGAAAGGAGGTTTTGTCATTTGTATCATCCAAACATTGTTCATCTATGTAACGTAAAGTATGTTGCCCCCTCGAAGTGGCTTATTTCTAAGGCATTGATCTCTCTTTTATTCTATTTTTTGATATGGTTTCATAACAATGGCACCAATTGTGAGCTCCCCTTTGTTCATTTGATAATACAAATTATACTTTTCTTCTCATAAATATGTTAATATTTATTTATTTGGCATGATCCTCCTTGATCTGTGATGTGGTTTTCTTTGAAACATATATACTATGTATCTTTCGTTTTTCGTTATGTGATATTGTTTACACATATTTGGACGCCGAAGGCATCATGAGGAACGAGCTTCGAAGCGAAAGGAACGACAATGACACCAACGAAATGACTTCATAAGGAGTGAGCTAGGCCATGTCCCTCCCTCATTTTACTTTCAATGTTAAAATATGAAATCTTGTATCCTTTGTCACGGTTATTACTATACCCACTCATTGGGCTAGAGGGATGTGTTCTTTCTGAAGAAGGTAATTGTCTCTATTACAACCCCCCTGTAAAAATGCAACACAAATGGTGATAGATAAGGATATGGTGAAATATCTGAATTTTGATCATACATCTAGCACAACTAACTCAGGAAAAGACATCCATGACAAAACACCATTTACTCATCCCAATGATGAAAATCCAAACCCATTATTACCTTCATGGATGACACATTAACCCTAACTTAGACTCAAACTAATCACATGATCTCACACTTCTCTCAAAAGAATAATAACTTGATCTCTAAGAGATCATATCAAAACATTATAAAATTACGAAAATGATGAAACTAATAAACCTAGTTTTGATTACTATAATATATAACTCTAATATCGAAACCAATGGGGATGACATCCTCCTGATGAGGTGAAAAAAGAAAAACTAGACCATGTGCCTACCTCTTGGAATTTATTGACTCTTTTACTTAACTCAGGCATAACCATGACTAACTATAACTCGCTATGAATTTGTACATTATGAAATTTTGGAAGTGACTCATGAAAGTCTCAGGTCCTTCTCCCCGAGTTTCAAATTTTGGTGATAGCTTCTCACACTTGCAAACATAACATGAATGTTGAAAAGTGATACAAAACTTCCAAAAGAAACTGTTAGAAACTGACACACTCTTGAAAAAAATGCTTAAAATGTTGAGCTTATTTGCACACCTACTCACTCCAACTAATCCATGGGATGCTTATTCATGTAAATTAAAAGGGTCAGTGTAACCGTGAAAGCACTTTATCCACTATTTCATCTTCTTACTTACACTCCTTCAGAATCAAAATGAGAAGTTTACTTAATGACAACTTTGATAAAATCTTGAAAAAACATTCAACTTTGACAATATTTAATATCTTAGATGCACTTGATAACTACAAGAAAACTGCAAAAGAATCCTCAAATGGAAAAGGAATATAATCATACTATAGCGAGCTTTCAACTACATTTGTTCTCTCACACATAGCCAATTTAGGGTTGTCATAAAAGGATTGAAAATATTCATATAAATTTTGTAATGAAACCCTTTCTTGATAAGACAATGATGTTGGTTGCCGAACTAATTCTTCATCTTCCATATTTTCGGGTTCAAAGCTAATCAAAGGATGAGAAATTTGATTGGCCAGAAACCATCCAAATGCTGCCACTACGTTATCACTCTCTAATTCCTCTAGGATGACGAGAGGAACCCAAAGGTAACAACAAACCACTAAGGAGTTATAATTTAGACCTTATATCTTTAAACTGGGCTCTCTCTATCCAAAATTTCAGTCACTTGTATTTTAGGCTAGGTATGGTGCTTAGAGAGAAATACATTTTAAAAGTTTTCTAGAAGTGAAGAAAAATGATCCATTGGGCATGTAGTCATGTTAAGTTGATGATTTTCAAGTGAGAAAATGAAGATATAATTCTACATGTGAAAGGTAGGTATTTCTTCTCATGATTTTAATAAAATTCATTGTATGAGTGTGAGAAGAGGAATGGTGAAAAAATGAAAAATAAATCATCTAACTCGAAGGATGAATTTTAAATGTGATAAAAGAGGAAAAATATGTGATTGTTTAGCAAACTATAACAGAGCACTTTAATGGTGAGTTCTGAGATAAATATTGTCTTAGCTAAACAAGGAGACATACATTTAAAGCATGATGATAAAAAATAGTAAAATAACAATACAAGGAAGCAAATCATCATAGAAACTAACATAGGAATCACTGTAAAATAAGACCTTCACTCTACTTCATTCACCGAAAATATATCACAAAAGATACATTACACAATGTCTCTTCTTCAAAATCCTAAATTACAAAATTTTTTCACACTGAAATTAGTTAAATTTATACAACTATCTCATCCTTATACTGAGAAAGTCGAAATCCATCCTTTTCCCAAAGATAGGAATAGGTTACAATGCTTTAGGAATGAAATATTTGGAAAATATGCCCATATCCTACTAACTAAGGTTTGGTTTTTAACTAACCAAAAATATTCTAACTTAAGATAAAATCATGGGATTTGGAAGAAAAATCATCAAAACTAATTTTGAGTCAATTATGTGAAGCTGGAGGCCCACATATTCAAATTTCAAAAAATTCTAGAAGATTGTCAACAGATCTCGCTTGGCAAGATTATGAACAATGACTCTAAAAGTGACACAGTAACCCATAAATTGTAACACCTTTGTAGAAACCAAGAGACCATTTTTTATATGCTATTTTTCTTGAGAGAAACCTCTCTCATGTTTTGAAAATCCCTCTCCATATACTTGGAATCGACACCGAAAAATCATGACTAAAAGGTAAATTACGAAACCTAAAAAATAGGTTGTAAATTGTTGACACCTAATCCTAAGGGATTGGGTGAGATTGTATATTATTGTAATTTAGTAAATAAGGAAGGCCACGAGACATTGGGAAGTGAATCCCAATAGCGTCACCTCCATGTATAAGTACACACACAATCTCCATCTAATTCATATTCGGTTTTGTGGAGTTACCTGCTGGTCCCATTTTTGGCATTCCTGTCGTTGGTGTAACTCCATCATGTTCTGCATTTTTGAAGACTGTCATTGTGCATTCAGTTTTCTATTTACTGCTCCTGCCATTCTACTATTTTGGAAAAATCTGAGTTTTTTTTTACTCCAAATTCTGCCACATTTTTACTGTAATTGTTACAGTTATGTGCATATTCAAATTAATTTTAATGTGCAAAATATTTTTTTTGATCTCCTTCATGCTCATGCTCACCTCCCTTCCCCACCCTCTTAGCTCCCTTCCCCACCCTCTCCCTCACAGTCGCTCTCGGCCTCTCGGCCCCATCTCCCTACTCTCTCACATCACCCATCCCCCTCATCTGCTCTCACCCATCACCCTCACTCACTCCCCCCATACCCGCTCACGTCTGCCCTCCCTCACTAGCTATCCCTTGCCTCGCTCTCTCCCTCACCAGATCTCCCGATCCCTTCCTCACCAGCTCTCCCCTACCCCCTCACCAGCTCTCCCCATCCACGCTCACTCCCTCCCCGATCATGTCTAACCTCCCTCACCAACTCTCCCCATCCCCCTCACCTGCACTCCCTCTGCGCTCACGCCATCACTCCCCACCCGCTACCCCCATCCCCTCTCACGGCCACTTGGCCCTCCCCATATGGTCACAGCAGTGTGCCCCTCACCTAATCGTTCCTCCACCTCCCCTCTGCATATTTTAATATTCATCCATAATATCATTTCTAATTTTTTTACACAATTTGACCTCCCCTAGTAATCACCTTTCCTGGTAATCACCTTCCCCAGAAAACACCTTCCCCAGAAAACACCCTCCCCAGAAAACACCTCCCCCAGAAAATACCTCCCTTAGATAATACCTCTATTTTACCCAAAAAAAATTGCAAAATTTAGACCAGAATTGAGTTTTTACCATGATAGCAAAGTTTTTTTTTCTTCAAAAGAATGCATTCTCTCATATCTATTGTAGGAGTTGTTCTCTCCATAAAGGAGAACTATCCTGAATGGTATCAAAAAATCAAGCACACTCTCATTTTTAATGAGCTGTGGAGAGGAATTTGTGAAGGAGAAGCAGACCCTCCACCAGCAAAGCCCACTTTAGAAAAGGAGATCGCCATTTGGGAAAACAAGAATTTCAAGGCCTATGCCTTGATTGGAGCTTCCGTAAATGAAGAGGTAAGTCACCATATTACACCATTTTTAAATTCCTATGAAGCCTTGAGCAAGCTAAAATAACTCTATGATTCACATTCAGAACTTGAAATTGTTCAATTAATGATTAAGCTGTTCCGTCTTGAATTGAAAATTGATGACCCTCTTGCTTTAGCTTCAGAAGTAAGATATATCATGCATAAAATTAAGAACATTGGTGTAGATGTTGATATACCTCTCATACCATATGTTAAGGCATTGTATCCAACTTACTCACATTATCTTGAATCATTGCAAGCAAGTGGAAACATTGTGAAAATCACCTTTGATTCCCTTGAGAAAAATTTTGCAGAAAGAGAGAAAGCTTTTGGAAAGATGACAACCCCTCTCTCTTTTGAAGAGGTTTTATGCTTTGCACATAGAGAGAAGAGTCATGCTCAAGATTCTTCTATGGGAAGAGATGGCCGAAGAGGAAGAGGAAGAAGAAATTTCAGAGGAAGGGGGGGAAGACAAACACAAACTGAAAAATCTGATCTTCATTGCATACGCTGCAATAAAGACTGGCATGATTTATTTACCTATAAGATTCCTTGGGATAAAATTGAGCAGCAAAGAACTCAAGAAAAAGGTAAAACTCATGATAGAGAAAAAGGTAAAGCACCTGAATCCGCTCATTATGTTGTAGCACATTGTAACAATGGAGTAACTGAATATGTGTTTGATGCTTCATTTACTTCTTGGAGAAATGATTGGTTGCTAGATTCAAGAGAAACATGTCACATGAAATTTAGAAATGATTTTTTTGAATAATTTATTGAAAATTTTTATGGAGTAGTATACTTCGTAGATAAATCCAGACTCAGGCCATTAGGGCTTGGCACAATCAAGCTTAAGTTGTCTGGTCTTCCTAATCATCTTCTACATGAGGTTCTATACCTCCCTCAGTTGAGGAGAAAATTGTTGTCCTTGGTCCACATCCGCCAACAAGGACACTCCATTCACATGTTTGATGCCAAGGTTGAGGTCAAAAAAGCATCAGGTCACTCACTTGTCATGGACGGAATAGAAGAAGGAAGACTCTTGAAGCTGCAAGGCTCCTCTGCTCATGCATAAAACTATGCATTCAGTTCACATCATGATGAAGGTACATTCCCATCAAGTATTTTATGGCATGCCAGATTTGGACACTTAAACTATGAAAACCTGCGATTGTTGAAGAAAAATGGTGTTATGGACTGCCTACAATTCCTATGAAACTTAAGCAATGTGATTCTTGTATTCTAGGAAAGCATAGAAAACAACCATTTCATGATTCACATTCCAGAGCACATAGAAAACTTGAGTATATCATTCAGATTTATGTGGTCCTATGCCTGTTGCTTCTGCAAATGGAAATAAATATATGATGACATTTATTGATGATTACACTAGAATGTGTTGGGTTTACTTATTGAAGAACAAATCTGATGCTTTTCAGACATTCAAGAATTTTCATGCATGGATTGAAAATAATGCACAAACTCATATTGGCTCTTTTCATACTGATAATGGAAAAGAATACACTTCAAACGAATTTGAAAATTATCTTCGTCAACATGGGATCAAACATCAAACAACCGTGTCCTATAATCCCCAACAGAATGGTGTAGCTAAAAGAATGAACATGACAAGTTTAAATATGGTTTGATCCATGATGTTTTTTAAGAATGTAAAATTGATGTTTTGGGCTGATGCAATTCTATGCGTTGTATACATAAAGAATAGGTGTCCTTCAAATTCAATCAGAAACAAAACTCCTTATGAAATGTGGCATGTCCAAATTCCTTCGTTAAAACATTTCAAGGTCTTGGGTTCCACTTGTTATGCTTTGATACCCAAGGTACAAAGGAATAAACTTGGTGCTAGAAGTCCAAAATGTATCTTCTTGGGGTATTCCAATACCTCCAAAGGATATCGTCTCTATGATGAAGTCAATAAGAAGTTTGTAATAGCAAGAGATGTCATATTCCTTGAATCTTCCAAGATTGACAATGTTGTTGAGCAGAAACTTGATCGCCTGGATAGATTCACACATGCAAATTATTTTCAAGAATTTGATAATCAAATTCCACATCTTGAAGGGGGGATTCCTATACTGAATCAATCTGTGGAAAATTTTCCTAAAGCACTCTCTCTCCCACTTGAAGAACCAACCATGGATGACACCTTGAACGATGTGATTGATAGAAATGAGAGATTAAATCGTGATTCAATTTTAACTTGGTCAAATGAGTAGCTTGGACCATCTTAGAAAGGTCCCCCCAAATGGCTGACAAAGACACTAGAAAACATTGGTCTCGAGGAGGTTGGAAAGACACGAACAAGAAGTTCCACTAGACAAAATGAAGGGGATGTAGATAATTTTGATTCACCTGTTCATATGGATATTACTTATAACTGTGAATTGAGTCTATCTACAGATCATGAACCAACTTCCTTAAAATAAGCCACTTCTTATGATGAATGGAATGAAGCGATGCAAAAGGAGTATGATGCCTTGATAAAGAATGGCACTTGGAAGCTAGTTGATCCTCCTTTTGGAACCAAACCAATTGGCTGTAAGTGGGTCTACAAGAACAAGTACAAATCAGATGGCTCACTTGACAAGCACAAAACTAGGCGTGTGGCTAAAGGTTTTTCACAAAAATAAGGGGTTGATTATGAAGAAATTTTTTCTCCCACAGCAAAATGGGCCACCATCCAAACACTCTTTGCCCTAGCATCTCAGAAGGGATGGAAAGTCCATCAGATGGATGTAAAAACTGCCTTTTTGAATGGAGATCTAAAGGAGAATTTTTTTATGTCCCAGCCAAAAGGATTTGTTGTGAAGGGGTAAGAACACAAAGTATGCAAGCTTATAAAATCCTTGTATGGCCTCAAGCAAGCACTGCAAGCCTGGTATGAGAAATTAACTGAGCATCTTTTGAAACTTGACTTCAAACATTTTGAGCTTGATTATCCAACTTTGTTTGTTAAGAAAGTTGGAAAAACAGTTATATATATTGTGGTGTATGTAGATGATATTGTAATGACAGGGAAAAATGAGAGTTATATTGCATCCATAAAGAAAGAATTGAATAAAGGTTTTGAAATGACTGATTTGGTTATGTTCATTACTATCTGGGTATTGAAGTAAGTTAACATCCTAACTTTATATTTCTTTCTCAAAAGAAGTACATTGGAGATCTTTTGAAAAAGTTTGGCATGGATGAATGCAATCCCTTAACCACTTCAATGGAACAAAACTTGAAGCTCACATCCATTGAAGGAAAGGAATTCAAGGATGCAACGAAGTATAGATAGCTTGTAGGAAGTCTTATCTACCTGACTACCACCAGACCAGACATCTCATTTTTTGTTGGAATCCTCTCCAGGTTTATGCAAAAACCTTGTGAAGGAAATTGGTTTGTTGCAAAAAGAGTTCTAAAGTATTTGAAGGGGACTCAAGACTTTGGACTCAAATATACACAGGTAGGTGATTTCAACTTGTTCAGATACTTTGATTCAGACTTTGATGGGGAAAAGGAAACTGGGGTATCTACTTCAGGTTATACGATGAGTCTTGGATCAGGAGTTGTCTCATGGAGATCACGCAAAAAGTCAGTTCCAACAAATTCCACAACAGAGGAAGAATATGTGGCAGTAGTTGAAGCAACAAAGGAAATTGTGTGGCTTAGGAAAATCCTAGAATATTTGCAGATGAAACAAATGCATTCAACACCACTCATGATCGACAACACTTCTACAATAAAGTTGGCCAAGAACCCAAAGTTCCATGATCGAACAAAGGACGTTAATACAAAATACCATCTGATTCAACATCATGTTTGGGCCAAAAACATCCATCTACGTCATTGTTCCACAAATGAGTCGGGCGCAGAAATCCTCACCAAAGAGCTTGAAAGAGAAAAGTTTAGAATGATGCTTGGACTCACCAACATCCCTTCATATTAAAGCGGGGAATGTTGACACCTAATCCTAAGGGATTGGATGAGATTGTATATTATTGTAATTTAGTAAATAAAGTAGGCCAAGAGACATTGGGAAGTGAATCCCAATAGCCTCACCTCCATATATAAGTACACACAAAATCTCCATCTAATTCATATTCGGTTTTGCGGAGTTACCTCCTCGTCTCACATAAATATTCATTTGAATATTTCAATATATGATATCTGTGAAGAAAATGGAGTATTTTTTTTCTTTGGCATGTTATTGACAAAAAAAAATATTTTTCTTTTTTTCAAAACATATTTCCAATTTTTTAGAATGCGTTTTTGAAAATCAAGACAAAAATAGTAAAAAAAACAAATCAACGTCCTTTGACTCTGTGAAAGCATGGAGAATGCACTAGAATTTTAAAAAAATATAGGGAATCCATGTTTCTCATACTTCTATACATTTTTTATATTTATAAAAGTGCTAAGAAGGTATAATAAATTCACTACAATGTTTGGAACTTGTTTAAAGAAATATGTTGAAGCTACAAACCTTTGTCCTTGAAAGTTATCCCTCACAGCAGAAGCACATCGAACTTGTGCAATGAAACTTCATCTGAATTATTTGATAGTATATTAAACATATGACTAAGAAAAATGGTTTATAGGTGATTTTGAAAACCTCCAAAACTTTCTTTGAACCTCCATGCATGAAATAGTGCCAAAAACTTTGATTTGCTACCACATTTTAATGCCTTGAAAGTAGTAATAAAAGTGAAAAAACTATGGAGTCAGGGTTTAGATGATGGTTTTTGGAAATTTTTTGAATGGAAAAAATCAATTTTATAGAGCTTCATACTACAATGCATTAACACATACACCAAAATTGTTTGGAATCATGCTTGCCAATAGACCAGAACCTCTAGGTGTTTGTCAATGATCGCATCACGAGAGATAAGGATCAACAAGAGGCAATTAGTCCATCTCACAAAAGATAAGGGTAGTGTTAGTTTCTGCAATTTCAAATAGTATCCACACCAATGTGAGCCACGAGTTTATTGAACTAGTGAGGTATATTGTGTTAACGCTTGTTGGGAATCACAATTGAACATTAGACCAAAACCTGCAAGTATTAGTCAATGATCGCATCACTACAGATAAGGATCCACAAGAGGCGGTTAGCGCATGTCAAGAAATGCATGGGGAGTGTTGGTTTATCCAATTTCCAACAAAAATGCATAAATATCTATTTCTACGCACAAAAAATTTCCTAAATAGATAGCCGCAACAAACTTGGATAGCAAGTCATAGGTTATGAGGTTTGTAGGCTTGTCCAAGTGTTCTGCTAGGTTTTAGGAAGTGAATTAGGTTGTATAAATCATAAAATATCTAATGAAAATAATATTTTCATGGATGTGGTCATGGTGGTGAAAGCATCCTCGGGTTTGCAGAAACACACCAAGAAACTAGAAACCTAGTGACCCCTGCAAACAAAGTGCAACGAAATATGTTTGATATCTAGAACATTTGAAATATGCCCTTTTAATACTCCACTCATAAAAGGACCTCGTTCAAGTGTAATGATAACCCTCTTTACAAATGAAGCACAATTAGTGATGGATAAGGGTATGATGAAATGTTTGAATGTTTGATCCTACAGTTGAAACCACTAAATCATGGCAAGATACTCATGATCAGACACCATTTACTCATCCCCATGATGAAAAACGAAACTCACTATTACCTTTATGTATGACACATTAACCCCATGGCCAAAAATAAATCCATGTTTTATTCTTTAAATGATTGTAACACCAAAAACATTTATGTTGGTGATGATTGATCTCTTAGTGTTGTAGAGTCTAGAACCATTCATGTAGATAATGGTAAGTTTAATGATGTATTATGTGTTCGTTCCTACATTATCCTGAAATATTTTATCTCTTTATCAGATAACTCATTCAGGTGAAGGGAAAACAATAGAATTCTTAGCTCATGATGTTGTAATTAAGGACCTAAGAGATTCTAGACACATTTTAGCTACAGACATTGCTGATGATTCCAAAAGGTTGTACGATTTTAACAACTTTGGGTCATCATGTCCTCCCTCCGTTTTTGTTTCTCATAATGATGAAGTGAGCAAACTTTGGCATTAGTGATCTGGTCTCTTAAGCTATCACTCCCTTCAAAAACTATGTAAATAAAATATGGTGATGGGTCTTCCTATGGTGTATTTCCGAGATGGTGTTTCTTCCAGTTGTGTACTCGGAAAACATCATCGCGATAGTTATGAAAAGCGTGCCTCTTGGCATTCTTCAGCCACTTTGCATATTGTGCACAGTGATTTATGTGGTCCACTTCTAGTTGTTTCTTTCTCTGGCTACAAGTACTTCTTAACTTTCATTGGTGATTTTTCTAGACACACTTGGGTATATTTCTTAAAAAACAAGAGTGAATTTTTTAACACGTTCTCTTCCTTTAAGGCCCTTATTGAGAAACAATCTGGACATCAAATTCTCAAGCTAAGATCTGACAATGGAGGAGAATAAGTTAACAACATATTTGTCAACATTTTCACTGAGCATGGAATTCAAATGCAACATACTATTTCGTATACTCCACAAAAAAATGGTGTAGCTGAAAGGAAGAATCACACTCTAAAAGAAATGGCTAATTGTATGCTTTAATCTAAAGCACTTATCTTAATTTTTGGGTAGAAGAAATTAACTGTGCAAATTACATAGTAAATCACACTCCTACTAGGGTTTTAAGGAATATAACTCCAGAAGAATCTTGGAGCTCAATCAAATGAGATGTAAGTCAATATCATGTTTTTGGAAGTGAAGCTTGGGCCCATATTCCAGGTGCAATAATAAATCCTTAAAAACTAAGAGCGAAAAATGCATTTTTTTTATATTATGAAGATGTTAAAGGATGCAAACTTCTTCAACCAAAATACAAAAATGTAATCATTAGAAGAGATGTCAAATTTGATGAAAATATATTGGCATGCGTGCCTAGTTCGGTGGGTGTGCCACATTTGGCCTACAAGCCTAGTTTGGTGGGTGTAACAATGTTACCGATGAAACGGGAACTATTACCTCAAAATGGGAACTCTAGCCCAAAAAAACTCAAAAAACATGAAAAAATGCCCCAAAAACAAAAAGTGTGTATTCCAGAATGCATTTGTTTTTTCTTCAAGGTCAAATTTCACCTTTTTATAAAATTATGTTAAAAACAAAAATTTTTCTTGAAAAAATGATTGAGAAAACACCCTCAAAACAAAATGATTTGATGCTGGAATAACAAAAAAAAACTTTGTGTCACACTTTTGACACATTGTGACAATGGAATTAAAGACAACATATTATGACATTGAAAAATCATAAAATTCTAAATTTTTTGATAGATGATGTTAAATATAAAAAAAATCATGTCTAAAGAGCTTATCATTCGAACAATTTTTATCCATGTTGTTAACCATAAAATATCTTGACTCTAAACAACCCTAAAATTGAATTATTTTCAACCACAATATTAAAGATAAAATTTTGTAGCGCATAAAAACCTTAATGACAAGTTGTAAATTTCAAGTTTTTAAATCTTAAGTTGTCAAGATACTTGAACCATGAAATTATGGAGAAATTGTATGACTTAAACAATTTTTAAAAATGAACAAGTAAATGAAAAATGTATTATTCATATATTTGTTTGTTTATATAAAAAAACGTATTTTTTAATTTTTTTTTATTGTTTTTCTATATTTTAAATTATAATTGTTTTAGTTTTAGGAAAATTAAAATTAAAAATTAAAATCTTCTTATATATGCTTGTTTATATTTTAAAACATATTTAAAAAAATTTTTATATTTTAAATAATAATTGTTTTAATTTTAAAAAAATTAAAATTAATTTTTTTCATATATTTGTTTGTATATTTTTTAATTTGTTTTTATTGTTTTTTTATATTTCAAAATTTTAATTGAATATATATATTTTTTTTAACAATACATTTTTTTATTATAATAGTTTTTTTTTTTTTATTTAAAATTTTTAAATAGTTTGTGTTTGAAAAAAATAAAATAAAATAAAAAAATTTAATTTGCAGCCTGCCGAGGGTTGGAGGCAGGCTGGGCAGCCCTTGTTGGTATCGCTCGGTTGGCCTCTGGCCCTCGGCTGGGCGGAGGGCGATTTCGAGAATCACCCTCGGCAGGGTGGAGGGTGATTCTCAGAATCGACCTCCGCCCAGCCGGTGGTGATTCTTGAAATCGCCCTCCACCTAGACAGGGGCCAGAAGTAGGTTGGGCGGCACTATTGATGGCTGTTTTTGTTTTAAAAAAAATCAAAATTTTTAAGTAGTTTGTGTTTGAAAAATAAAAATAAAAAATTGCCACTTGCCGAGGGTTGGAGGCACGCTGGGCAACCCTTGACAACGCCGCCTGGACGGCCTCTGGCCCTTGGCTGGGTGGAGGGAGATTCTGAGAATCACCCCCAGCTGGGCAGAGGGTGATTCTCGGAATCACCCTCTGCCCAGCCGAGGGCCGAAGGCAAGCCGACCAGCGCCGTCGAGGGCTACCTAGCCTACCTCTGACCCATGGCTGGGTGGAGGGAAATTCTGAGAATCACCCTCGGTTAGGAGGAGGGCGATTCCGAGAATCACCCTCCACCTAGCTAAGGGCGATTCTCGGAATCGCCGTCTGCCCACCCGGGGGCCGGAGGTAAGCTGCGAAGCCCTTGACGACACTGCCCAGCCTACCCCTGGCCCCCAACTGGGTAGAGGGTGATTCCGAGAATCACCCCCGGCGAGCGGACGACGATTCCTAGAATTGCTCCTGGCTAGGTGGAGGGCGATTATGGGAATCACCCCCGGTTGGGCGGAGGGCGATTCTGAGGATCGCCCCCGGCTAGGCGGAGGCAGGATGGGTGGTGCCATCAAGGGCTGCCCAGCCTGCCTCCGGCCCTCGGCTGGGCAAAGAGCGATTCTCGGAATTTCCCTCCACCCAGCCAGGGGTCAGAGGCAGGTCAGGCGATGCTGTCAAATGAAGGAGATTGGGTTTTGGATCTATTTTCAGGTTCAGGCAAGTTTTATTATACGAATTTAGATTGAAATATATATTTTTTAACTTTTTATGTCTTTATACTAATTTTATTACTTATTTCTTTTGTACTTGATGATTAGGTACAACACTAGCATGTTGCCTACCAAAAGGAATATATTGCATTACCATTAAGAAAGACCCAGTGCAATGAAAATTTATTCAACAAATAATTAATGTTCTTGAATTCCTTCTAGATGCGAAGCAAGAAGTTGGTTTGAGGAAAGGGGATTTTAATGAATCATGTGTGGCAGAGAAAGCAAAGGAACCTCAACCACCATTATATGGAATGATTGGAAATGGACACTTTGGAAGATTTGCAGACATGAAAGATCCATTAGAAGATGACAATGACCAAAATGAAGTAGAAAATGTTGCGGAAGAAGCCATCAATGATGTTCTAGATGATGTTGAACATGTATTAGTTGATATTGTTGAGGATCTTTAAGTTATGCTTGCAAACAAAGCTCATTTTTGAGATCTATTAATCAGTTTTACTTGTAATGTTTATACTTTTATATTTTATGAGAATAATCCTTATTTTTTGCAAAAAACATGTGATTACTATTATTTTTTGACATAAAATTCAATAAAAATGCTATTTTCTTAAGTTTTTTTGTTAAGATTTTCCCAAAAATTAGTTTATTTAACATGTTTTTTTTAACAAAAAGTCTCTAAAAGTGTATTTTTTGCATTCTATTTGTATTGAAAATTTGTATTTTTTTGTCATATCATTCAAAATATTGGTTTTTTAGCAACAATTATTTGATGTGCATTGAAAAATTAATTAGCAATACATAAACTTGTAGAAAATATAAACTTTATAATATTGACCCTTTTTTCATTTTTTATCTATGTGAAAAAGTGAAGATATCATTACAAATTTTTATTTTAAAAAAAAATATTTTTTTCTTTTTAGAACACAAGTACATAAATGCACTTAAAAATAAACATCTCATGGAAGAAGAAGACATTAGAAAATGTATAGTGTAAAAATCAATCCTCTAAAAAAACATTGGTGATGATACGCCACCACTATTCAAAATTGACATAAAAAGCATCGCAAAAAATAAAAAATAAATAAAATAAAATAAAATAAAGTGCCAAAAACATGCTTAAAAAAAATGATTCTGCATCACCATTTTTCAGAATCAGGTGTTTTTCTTGCTATGTCAAAAAGTAGGTACCAGTGCAGTTACCTATTTCAACATTAACAGTGTTGTGTGCCTCCTCTCTCTATTTCTTCTATTTTTTATAGCGTTCCTTCTAGTGAGGATGATGAAAGTGAGGATGAAAATCTTCCTCCACCTCCTTAAGATCTTCCTTCAACTCCACAGCTTCCAAAATGGGTCCGCTCTACTAGGGATGCAGCAGGTTCTCTTGCAGGCTCGAAAGAGCTTCTTCCTTATTGACTCAAGTTATAGAAAATCCTAATCCAACCACCTTTGAAGAAGCTTCAAGTCATCCAGATTGGGATGCAAATAGGAATGAAGAATATCACTCCTTATTAGCAAACGATACTTGGGATCATGTTCCTATTCCAAAAGGAAGAAAACTTTTCAAATGAAAATGGGTTTACAGAACAAAGTTTAGATGAGATGGAAAAGTGGATAAACAAAAAGTTCATATTGTTGCTAAAGGATTTTCACAAGTAGAAGGAATTGACTATACTAAAACCTTCTCCCTTATTTCCAAAATGAATTCTATCTGCCTTGTTCTTTCCCTTGCTTCCTCCTTTAAATGGGAAGTCCATCGGATGGATGTTAAATCTGCCTTCCTACATGGGGACTTACATGAAGAAATATACATGGAACAAACCCTGGGTTTATACAAACTGACTCTAGCCTTGTTTCTCGCCTTAGTAAATCCCTCTATGGTCTCAAAGAGGTCCCTCGGGCTTGGTATGCCAAAATGAATGGATTTATCTTAGATAATTGGTTTTCTAGATGTCATTATGACAACACTGTCTACACCAAGAAATTGGGTAAGTCCTTAATCATCCTTTTTCTTTATGTTGATGATCTTATCCTTACTCATAGTGATCCCACCCATATAAACCATGTGACTTCTAACCTCAAAAATAAGTTTGAAATGACAGAATTAGGACAATTGCATTATTTTCTTGGTCTTCAAGTGTTGCAATCCAAATAAGGTATTACCCTTTCTAAGTCCAAGTATGCTTCTGATCTTCTACGCCAATTTCACATGGAAGACTGTAAGCCAACCCCTTCTCCCTTTTAGTTTGGATTCAAGCTTTTAGTCACTTGTAATTCCCTTGAAGTTGATGCTACCTTATACCATCAACTTGTTGGTAAAATTTTGTATCTATCCCATACACATCCTGACCTTTCCTTTGTCGTTGGTCTTCCTACTTAGTTTATGCACCAAACTCATGAAATTCACTGGAAAGCGGCTAAAAAAATACTTTGATATATTCGAGGTACATTTCAGTTTGGGATTCACTACAGTGTAGGAGCATCTCCATTGTTGATTAGTTTCACTTATTCTGATTGGGCTGGTGACCCTAATGATCGAAATTCTACTACAGGCTATGTATTCACTCTTGGATCAGGACCTATTACATGGTCTTGTAAGAAACAAAGTTCCATCTCACTTTCTTTGGCATAATCAAATTATTGTGGTGTAGTTGAAGCTAGCAAGGAAGTCGTGTGGCTTCATCAGATCATGTACGAATTTTCTCTTCATCACCAGCATCCAAATACACTTTGCTGTGATATTCCATTCATCTATGCAAAGATACATTTCAACATCAATGCATGAAACACATTGAGCTACACATGATCTTCATCAGAAAACTCATTCATGATCGTGTTCTTGAAATGGAGTATTTTTCAACAAATGATCAAGTTGTTGATATCTTTACAAAGGCTCTCATAGAAGCGAAGCTTACCAAACATCGATCTATGCTTGGAGTACAGAGAATTTATCATTAAGGGTGGATAGGCTCTAATGCCTCCTTCCTTCTCATATTGTGTCACCTTTATAAATTATTCAATCCTATCCCAAGTTGTTCTTAAGGGGGGATGTTAGGATATTCTAACACATAGGAAATAGTCTCATATTTTGTCACCTTTCTAAATCCTTCAATCCTATCCCAAGTTTTTATTAATCAGGGAAGTTAGGATATTCCAACACACAGGAAATAGTTAGGTAAAGTGTGTTTCTTTACTATGTACATTTGTAAGTTATAATCCGCTAGTCACGATATGTAGTGATCCGATGGTTCACTCTCTCCTCGATTTTACTAACACTTGATTCATGGCTTAACACCTGATTTGTCCATGATCTATATTTAAAGAGCATGAAAGGTCATTCTTTTGGTAATTGCGTTGGCTCAGGTCGTGGACTATTTCCCTCTTTGAGGGTTTTAACCACGTCAAATATTAGTGTACTGATCTGTGATCTGTTTGTGAGTGGTGACCTTTGGTGTTTGATCTAAAGAACTTACCCTGTAAATTCCTACATGGTATTAGAGCTATTTTGAGGGCCACATCCCCTGTTGATCCAAATTTGAAGCCGGTTTGACTGCATGCGACTGTTGCTTTCCAGATCTACTATTTCTAACCATTTTTAGGTCAGGATAATTTATCTGTTGTGTCTGGAGCATATTTTACAGTGAGGAACCCCTCTCATTTTATGTGAAAAGGTTTCCAGTTGCCCAAGTTATGTCATTTTCAAACTGGAGGAACTTACCGTGTAAATTCTTACTCTCCCTCACCCTCTTTTCGTCCATCCCTAGTGATTGCCTCTCTTTCTCTACCCCTATCTATCTTTTTCTTTGTTCTCCCCTCCCTCTTTCTCTCACCTCTCTCTCTCTCTATGCCCTCCATATATGTCGTTATCTCCCTCCATCTCTCCTTCTATGTCCTTTTCCCCTCTCTCTCTTTCTTTCTCTCTTTCCCCCACCTCCATCCATATGATTGAGAATTATGACCCTATGTTAAAAATGATATATGTAATGTCTAATGTGTCTTATAATTTATTTATTTTTATTTTTAAATGAATTATTCATTTTGGGCATATGGTAATGATAATCCATGGTATTTGCCCATGGAATTGTAAAAAAACCTATTTACGAGTTAATAATATCCATGGGAGAGTGAGACTTCATATCCATGGTTAAGAAACTTGTTATATTGTAATTTTAATGTTAGTATTAAGTTATTATATGTTATAATATCACTATTAGGTTAGCACTGAAAGATTGTGCAAATTATAAAGCTCAACGTTGAATATTTATATTTCAATATTATTAAAAAAAAAGAACAAACATTTTATTGGACCATAACTTGATGGTATTATTGCAAATTTTTAACATTATAATGACGTGGATAATTGCCTTACATATTTTATGCCATAATTTATACATATGATTGCAATATTCATGCATAATTTTATGATATTTGAAAACCATCCAAAAATAAAAGGTTTGAAAATAACTTCTCACCAACATTATTGTAAATTCTTTTAAGCTACTTATCCACTTCACATCCCGATTTATCAATTCCTACCAAAGCAAGTCTATAGGATGATTTGTTTATAAACCATTACTAATTTGTTTATAGCATACTTTCTAACATTAATTGAAAGAGATAAACTACTTTAAAACAAAATTATAATATAAAAAAAATGAAATTTACTAATTTTATTATTTTTTAACTTTTTATTATTAAATTAAACTAAAATTTAAATGTTTACTAATCCAACATATAAATATTAAATGTGTATACTCATTTTCCTCTATACCAAAAACAACATTTTAAAAAATTTAACCAATAACATCTCACATGGACATTAACGTGATATAAAATACTTGACACAATAGCAAAAACAACATCAACAAAATGTTTCCAAACAGAACACTTGATTCACAGGGAAAATTTGAAACAACAGTGGGAACAACCTCAAAATAATGTAATCACGATATATAAACTTATATAATCTACGACTTTTAAGACTTCATTCCATTTGTTTGCAGCTGGAATCGGGGATAGGGAAAACCAATGTGACTAAAATAACTTAGACTTCACTGAGTAATAGATATATACTCACGGCAGCTGCTGTTGAAGTTTCGACTTTAGCAGTTTCCACTTATATCTCTTTCCTCAACAGCAAAGGAGCTATATATTATTTTTAAATATTTGAAAAAATATTGATTTCTATTAATATTTAGTAGATTTGGAATTGAGATAGATTAGTTTCTGTAAAAATAGACAATATTTCACAGGAAAAAAATTATGGATTTTTTTGATACCTTTATTCAAAAATACAAAATCAAGACTACTTTAATTAATCAAACAAAAAATAAGAATATTAATAATAACTTTGAAAATTTAAATTTCATTTAACATAAAAGTTATTTTTATTTTTATTTTTACCTAGTTAAATATTTAGAGAAAAATAGATTACAACAATTTTGCATATATATGTTAGAGAGCATCTCTTAGTACAATTTGAATGCTTGTCCATTAAAAATTTGATTTCTCTAATCATTTAGTTAGCCAAAATTAAAATAAATCTAGATTATTCATGATTTGATATTAACTAAATCTATAATTAATTTCATAATGTGTTGTTTAATTATTATAATTTTTAATGAAAATTCTATAAAATTAATCGAAGTCACAATTTTCATGAAAAGTCTTCTAATGAAAATGGAATCCAATTGTGAAATTTCTGGTTTCCTAGTCATAATACTTGAATACAAATAATACTTTAAAATAACATTTACCTAAAATTACAAGTATAATCAAGTGATCAACAATAAGTAAAGTAGTGTACACTTTCCATTCATTTTTACTTTTATGTTGGAGTACACTTTATGTGCTCTTTTCCTTTTACAGAATGTTAGAGTGATTATATGAATACTATATTGCCACAAATTAAATTATCAACAAGAGAATGGTAATAAATAGTGTTAACATATAAGTTCCAACGTCTAACCAGTATGGCCTATAACAAATAAGTTCCAATGTTTAATGAGTATGGCGTACGTAAGAAGTAGGCAAAACCAACTCTATTCTACAATTTTCAATCCAACTTTCTCACATAGTTTAAAAATCAAAAACTCATAAATAAAATATCACAAGAAGCATTGTGATCTAAAAGTTCTTGCTCAAATAATCAATGTTTCTATTTATAAGCTCATGAAATGAAAAAATGGTTTCAAATATGTTTTCTTGTAGCAAATGGTTTCAATCGTTGAACTAAATTCAACTCACTCCACTCAAATATCGAATAAAACAATCATTCCTAATTTAACTAGGTCTGAAAAAAGCTATGCATTCTTATATATAAAATGTTAGGTATAATAAAGTCTTGACTTAACATCACATAAAGGTAAATGGTGAGATTTCTCATCTTAACATTTCTTGTTCTTCAAAATAGAAAAGAACAATTTAACATACAACCTCATAAATAAAATTTGCATTCACAAAACTACTGAATCTTTATTCAAAAACTAACAAATCGAGATTTATATTAAACAGTTTCAAATAAATTACTCACATAGAACATAATTGAAATCACATCAAATATTTTCAAATTAAATAATAACACTAAGTCATTATTAACATAATTTAAAACCAAGCTATATCCTCAATCATTATAATAAAAACATTACTTTGATGGCTTTGGTGGGCCTTTGCAGAGCTAACAGGGAAAGATAAGAGAAAATTAGGGAACCAAAGGCTATATTAACAAAACATATTTCAACTGCGGCTCATACCATCGATTTCACATAAAAAGTTTACCAAGATTAAAATATATCATCAAAAGATTACAATTTGATTTCCTTCACATATTTGGCTCCATCCTCGTGACATGCACTGCATGAGGATGAAGCTTATCTCGATTTGCCAAAAAAAAAACGGGTGATTCTTTGACCATTAGTTCTCTGTCTCATCGGAAATAGTTCACTCAAACCATCGAAGCTGAAAAGTCGAGTCTAGTGCTAGATGAATATGGTAACACATATACCAGAGGAACACAGGTACTGGCTGAACGCAGTCAATGGATGAATGCGGGTACCGGACGAGCAGGGTTGGTACAGGATGGTCAACATTGGTGTTTGACGAACAAGAACACAAGTACCAAACAAGCAATGTTGGTGCCGTATGGATAATACTAGTGCGTGGTAGATGAGCATGAACAGTGTATTAGAATCTATTTGAGTCGATCCAAATAATTAGAGAATAAAAAGAACCAATTATTCTATTTCTACTAACAAAAAATCATAAAAATCATGAGTTGAATACAAATTACCTCATAAATACATAAGGATGCTAAAATTTATGTTCTTGAAGAAGATACACAACTAGTAGATAGGTTTGACGTAAAGTTTGTCAAAGATAAAAGGCATAAAAAAGGAGACCCAACAGTGAATAATCGAGCTTTCACAAAATATACAAGTTAGAGTCTGTTGGTTCAGGCCTCACCACTTTTTCAGAGCGTATTTATCATTACGCCAGTTCCCAAAGGTATTTAGAAGAACAAAATTCCCTCTCCATCTTTGAGCAGGGTGATAGAATTGTCATTTCATCATTTTCTCCTCCATTTAATGTGACAACATCATTCACATTGCATTGCATATACCTTTTATGTAACCACATATATACAAATCTTCCTATCAATATATGTATATAGAGAAGACGAAGTATTGATTTAGAAAAAAAGCTACACAGTTAAAGAAATCCAAGGGAGCATTTACTATAAATATAAATGAAAATAAACGCGCTATTACTTAATAAATAAGTTTTTCTTTCCATATAACTCTAGATTTGAAAATGACTGAGAGGTGTCTCTAGAATTTTTTTTTCTTCGGTAAGAGTGCTCTTGTTTCTGAGGAAAAACCCTAGCTTCTACACCCTCCCTTGTGTTTCTCTACGGCGGCCCTAGTTTGTTGCGGGCTACGGGCACGTGGTCGGGTGTTACTTGCGCTCCCCGCGCCTCTTGTGGCATCTTTAATGGAGCGAGGAATGCTCGCCTTGAGGGGCCAATGAACAAATAATGTCGGGTGGTGGGCTCCTCCCACACTCCCAACCTCTCTTTCTTCTCGCGCTTCATAAAATCCTTAGCCGCTCCCCCATCAGATCTGGAGCTTCGTCTAAGCTCCCCTTGTCAAGAAAAAGACAAAGATAACCACGGCCCCAATCATATGTATTCTACAAGCAGTCATCAAGACAAGATAGGGGAATCTGAATGGACAAAACACCTGTTAAAAAATATCTTTAACATCTAAGCATCAATATCTTTGAGAGGCCGAAGAACGCCCCCTTTACGTTTGAAGCGTTCTGGCTCTCACACCCTCATTTCCAAAACAAATTCAAGGAATGGTGGGCCTCTATGCCCCCTCAGTAGGGCAACAAGATGCAAATCTTCCATCAGAAACTAAAATTCATCAAGAAGGAACTTAAAAAATGGAACCAGGAAACCTTTGGATATATCACAGCAGAGGAAAAAGTCCTAGAACTAAAAATGAAAGCAACTCAACAAAAAATCATCCAAAATGGATTGACAGAGGAAACAAAAAAAGTGGAAATGGAACTACAGAAACAATGGGAGGACAGGGTTTCCCAAGAAGAAACCCGCTGGAGATAGAAATCGAGGATCAGATGGCTGAAAGATGGGGAGAAAAATACTTCTTTCTTCCATAAATCCATGTGTTACACAGCAATTTGTCACCGTCCCTGCAATTCCCCATCCCGCACATTGGAGGGCTTATTCCATGACCTGTGAGCAGTGACATGATCTGAAAACACTTTCATGGCATTCCCCTGAAGACATCTCCTTGTGAAAAACCCTAAAAATAGCCTTTTCATCCTTGGCGCGACTAGCCAGTTTTATACCCACGCTAATGGGGGAAATCCTTCAAAGAGGGCACGCCAATTGGCGTTCTGTCTCAGAGTCGCACTCGCGCTAGGCTTAATAAAGGGTGTTTTTTTAAAAAAATGGCGGAAGATTGAGTCCAACCAACTCTTGAACTGGTCTCTAAGTTGAGTTGGGACGGTTAGCTCCAGATCTCCATGTAGAGGAAGTGGTTTTCCACCTCTCATGGAAGCTTCCTTGAGGATAGGGCCAATCTCATGATTGTAGGGATCCCAACTCCCCTTCCACCATCTATATAAGCTTTCCATTTCCCTTTGCAAGCGAATCTCCAAGAGCCTTCATAGCCAAAAGAATGCTACAAGAGCTTTGATAGTTCTCATAGTGCCAAATCTATAGCAAGGAGATTGACGATCAAAGAGAGAGGCTTGTCCCCATTCCTGACAAGCTTTACCGAGACGTATTCTGCTGATGACCCGCCGAAGGAAGGGTCAGCGTCAGAGCCAGGTTGTACTTTCCTTTGATGAATTAATGATAAGCGACTATTGGTTATGGTTCCACTCTTTCTGTTCATTATGATCATGAGTTGTGTCTTCTCTGACTGATACATAATTTCATATATTGGGTTTTACGCTTGTGTTTGTCATGTCTCTTTTGTGTGAAGGTGTTCGATCGCGACCAGAGAGAGGATTGTGTTTTGCTGGAGCAAGGAATGGGAACGTTATCTTCTCTACAAATGACAACGTTGGACTTGAGGTAGGCCTTCTTCGCAATTTGGCTGATTGCAATTAGGAACTTGCGCCATAGCGTGTTACGATTGTTGCTAGACCCGATCTTGGCTAGTAGGGATCGCCTCTATCCGCAGAGGGGATTTACCTCTACAACAAATTGGCAACTCCGCTAGGGAGTTAGCTTGTTGTTTGCTTTGTAAACTACAAATGAAGCTTGAAGTTAGCCAGATAGCCTTCGAAACGCTCTTGCTCTACATTAGCGAAAGTAGATGAATGCTGCTTCAGTCAATATCCGGTCTAGTTTATGAAATGAACACTTCGGGTATTGTCTTGTCTTTCGGTCGATTCTTGACTTTGCTTGCTTGATCAGCTTTTTTGGTTGGCTCTTTTCGTGAGTTTGGTTTTTGCTTTGAGCTCCAGCATCACTGGTCTGCTTCTTAGATTGCTTATTTTTTATTTTTTCATAGAAAACTTGACTGGCGCGCTTATTAACGTGACAGTCATGCCAATTGGTGCTATTTCTCAATTTACTACTTGCACAAATCCTGTTATGGCACTAGTTTCAGCCTGACAGTTGCGCCAGTGCTATGAAATGCTAGGGTTTGCTTAGTTTTGAGCTCTCTAAGCTTGATCTGTGATTTTGGTATTTTTTTCGACTACTTGATTGTTCTGGAGTCTTTTTTGACTGACTTTGACCTTCATCCTTTGGTTGTTTTCCCGTTTCTATCGATTTTGCATATTAGCCCTAGGGCATCTAGGTGCTATTGTGCGTCGAGCCTCCCTTGGGAGTTTTTGGTTTCTCTCTATTCAGTCAGCTTTGTGATTGCTTCTCTACACTCGTTTGGTGGTTGTCTATCATTTTATTACGTTATTTGAGTGATTGGCTTCTTCTTCATTCGAATTCTGCCTTATCTCATTTTGGGCCTAGATTACATGGTTCAATTGAGTCTTTGGGTGCCTTTTGATTTGAGGGACTTTTTGTCGATTTGAGATCTCATTGTGTGCTTGCATTGAGTGAAATTTGATTTTATTTCTCTTTTGCTTTTGTTTCTCAAATTGCTTGTCTCATTAGTTTTCATTTTGTTTAATGCATTTTTTCTCTTAAACATTGAAAATACAAAAAATCTCTTTTGCTTTAGATTAGTTAGTGTGAATTAAATCTTTTCGGTGTTATTAGTGATCAGTAACTTTGAAAGAAAAGCTTTTAGTTTCCATTAGCTGCATTAGAGATATCATTGGTTGTTGTCTGGTCATTTTTTTATTGTGTGAAAAGCTCTTAACTCTCTTGTAATTAGCTTTCATCGAATGAAATGATATACTGTGGCATGTAGTGTGCATTTAGGTGATTTTGAGACATAACACTCGCTAGGGCCTAAAAACTGAAACATAATTGAAGATAAACATTAAAATTTATTCAATTTACACTAAGGCAGCATTGAAACATTAACGAAATATTTAGAGGTCTAGGCTAGAGACGTGTTCCGGTCGTAAAACATAGCAGGTAGTCAGCTATTCGCCTTGGCTTTAGACAAAGACTAGCACGGACTTTGTGCTCCCGCACCACGCATATATATTGGGAGACCCCACTAGGTTTCTGTCCTTTATCCATCAGAATAAGTTCTGGCCATGCCGTATACCCGTGATACAACGGGAAGTCGTATTCTGTGGAGATTACTTGCACGATGTTAAGTCCTCGTTGATTTCTCTTTCATTTTGAAACCAAGGTGTATATTGCAGTTCACAGTTATTTGGTACACCCTTTGCCTAGCATTCCTGAGCAGTCATTTTGATCTTATCTGACTCTTTAAATTTGAAAAGATCACCAAGCACTTGTCCTTTCACACTTGCTTCAAAACTGAAAGAGATAGAGTCATCTTTCATCCATTTCTTGACTCTTAAAACATGAAACGGTGAAGTTTCTAAGTTTCAATGTCGTAAAATAAATCACCGGCGATCACACGCCCTGTTAGATTTTGCTTGTTGGCTGTTTGATTGTGTGCCTTGAGTCTTTTTCAGCCCATGTGTTGTGTTTGATCTTTTCCTTTTGTCATCATTGTCACAGTGGCGGAACCTTCCATTTCGTCTACTAATAGTCCATATACAGATGATTCATCAGAGGTCTCGCAATCCTCTGCTGAGCTACAGCAGCCCATCGTTTCCGAGTTTCCCGACGGGGGACCGGTTCTGTCTAAGCTTCCCTTTGGAGGACCAGTTGAGTTCAATTGGCCCTTTTCCGACCCTTGGTCTGGATTTGGAGTAGGGGAACATTTCCCTCCTCTTACATCGGGTTCGCCTTTTTTAGCTACTGTTATTCCTCCTAGTCCTCGCCGTCTATTACGAGATCTAGCGGCAGGTTCAAATATGAGTGAATCCAGCCATTCTCCTAGCAAGGAAATCCCTACGTCTAGTGAAGATTACCAGTTATTTCCAAAAGTAACCCGAAAGTTATTCCCGGAAGAAAACCCTGAATCATCTGTTATGTCTTCGCCTAGTCCCTCACTACCAGCAGGGTATAGATCCTTAGGTCAGATTATTACCACCGCTACCTCTATGGGGGTATAAGCTCCTTCTACGAGGCCGGTTGTTCCTTCATTGGGGATGTCTCCTCAGACACCCATCACATCATCCCCTCAGGTCACTTATGCACCCGTCAGGCCCACTGTTTGTGTGGCTACATCTACACCTTTTGTTACCACTCAGTCCATAAGGACCACATCGCTTCCCGAGGACGTCTATATAGCTTCTGCTATGCCAGAGAACATCTCTCCTAAGGAGTATCGATTGTCCCTACAAAAATCGAACCCCGAGGTTGGACAATCCTCTCAAGATCCCAACCGCTCATATTTTTCGCATTATGCACAAGATGGTACACCCGTGTACGTTTTTCCATATCAGTACGATGAGTACGGGAATCCTTTACGTTTACCTTCTCCTGAGGCTCAAATTCATGCTCAGGTTTTACCGTATAACCAGGCTGGGCAGTCTAATAACCCGTAAGGACAGCCTTTCCAAGGCCAACCTTCGGGCCAGCCTGGCTATCCTTATGACCCGCAAGGTTACCCTGTGGGCTAGCAGGGGCCATTATACGGTCCACAAGGACAGTATTACAACCCTTCAGGTCAACTCGTGCAACCTCTTCCTAGATTCCAACCTGGGCAACCTCAAGGACTCACAGGACAACTGGGGTACCAACCAGGGTAGGTGTACAGTCCTGGGGGGCAAGTCCAACCTTCACAACCCATGCAACCTCAGTATCCTATTGCTCCAAATGTTGCACATCAGCCAGGACCATCTTATGGTCTTGCTGCAGGTCAAACCGGTTATTAGCCACCACTTGGCTCCATTCCACCACCAGGCCAACCGGCCCATCCGGTACAACCTGGTGCTCCACAACAGCCAGGTCAACCTGTGCAACCGGCACAACCTGTTCACCTGGGTTACCCTGTTCAACCAGGGCAGCTCGTTTAGCCTGGCCAGCTTGTCCAACCAGGCTAGCCTGCACATTCTGTCAACCCTGCTCAATAGCTGATTTATTCGATGCCGCAGCCAAATCAACCGGTGAACCCTAATTATCGCGCTCAACAAGGTCCCACCTATCAGCAGCCCGCTCAATCTCAAGGCAGTTACTACCGTCACAGTCAATCTCGACCGACTTATAATCCGCCCCAAGGTTCCCATTATTACACTCAATAGCCCGGCTACACCTATACTCAGCAGCCAAATCCATAGGTTGCCCAAACGGGGCCGACATACAATCAGGGTCCATACTCTGGTTATCAAGCCCCATACACTGGTTACCAGCAACCAAATCAGACTGGTTATACGCCCTATACCCCCTATGGTCAGAATCCTTCAGGACAGAACACATGGGGGTAGGGATATTCTCAACCAGCATGGAGTACAGGTATTGGTCCTTATCGAGGGCCTGTTATGCCATTCAATCTGCAATTTCTGTTCTTGGCTACTTTGGAGTTACCGGACGTTTCTAAATTAACCAATGATCTGATTCTTCATAATCCTTATTGGCCTCCGGTTCCGACCAAGGTACCCGGCGACTGCCCTAAGTTTGAAGGTAAAGCTAGAGAGAACCCCCAAGCTCATGTAATGACTTACCATCTATGGTGTTCGTCCAACTCTTGGGTGGATGATTCAATTCGTCTTCGTCTCTTCCAGTGCACTCTTACCGATGCTGCCGCTAAGTGGTATATTGAATTACCTCGTGGCATCTTTCAAGATTTCAATACTTTAGCAATGGCTTTTCTGACTCACTTTCAGTTACTGGTTCGCTATGAGGTCAGGACGCATCTCCTGACTTCGTTGAAGCAGGATAAAGCCACCCACATATCTAATCATATTCATGAGTGGCGACGTCTTCGTAGGCTGATCAAGTTTGATATACTTGATCAACTACTAACTCATTGGTTCGCCACATCCTTCGTTAACAAAATCGTGCAAGATATTGCTTTGGGGGCATGTGTGACTGAAGAACAAGCCATAGCACATGCCCATTATCTTGATTTGGTATACTCTCAGTCTGGCATGCTTTATGATATTTTGATTGATGCTCCAAGCCCGAGAACCTCTAAAGCTCCACTTACCCCAGCGGTGGATGGTGTTATTGGTTCCGTGTCTCAAAATTCTCGGAAATCTTCAAATGGGAAGCAGAAGTCCAATTCTTCCAATAATCTACTCTTCCCGCCCCTCCAGATTCTGGCAAAACTACGGAAGTCAATGCCGTTCAGGCTAATCCTATGAAAAAAGCCTCCAAAGGAAAGAAGAAGGGCAAAGGAAAATCCAAACCCGACACCCTAAAACCAGAGTCTGCTAAACCTAGTACTAAGGACGGTTCTCAACATAAACCGAAGTACCCCTGCCTTATTTGTGAAGGAGATCATTATACCAAGGATTTTCCCCGACGATCTGAAATTAGTCAACTTCTCAAAGGCTCCAAAGGGACTCTGGCAGTTCTTAAGGAACCATTCCCGTATCAGCAGACCCAAATGGTTGAACAGCCTTCACCGTCTGTGCCATTTGCATCCCAAGTCTTTATGATGAATGGTGCTGCACATGTCTCGATCGCTACGCGTTCAAAGGATTATGTTGGATCACGTCAAGTAGCTGGAAAGGAAGTTGTGGATGGCCCACCTCCTCCACCTGTCTCCGGTTCTTTGGACATTGAGAAGCCTTCTGCTAAACCTGTTGTGAGGCCACCTTCTAAAGGTGTTCTACAAAGGTCTTCCTACAATCCAAATGCCCGTGCTACTCAGCACTACAGTATTGTTGAGGACTTGGCTCAGGAACCTTCTGTTATGTCTGCATTGGAAGTCCGTCAAGGTTTCCCTTCACAATGGAAAGCTCTCTTATCTGCAATCAGTGGAATTGATCCCACTGATTCTAGTCTTCTCACCTTCGACTTAGAAAACTTTACCCCCCAACTTCCGCATCAGATTGCTCTTGTGACACAAGTCAGGATCAACAGTCTTAACATCCATCGGGCCATTATGGATGAAGGTGCTTCCACCTGTGTCATGTCGTCCGCATGCTGGAAAGCCATTGGCTCTCCAGCACTTTCATCATCTCCCAATGCCCTAGAGGCATTTGATGGTCGGGAATCTAAACCCCCGGGTGTTCTCAAGAGTTTTTCGATTACGTTACAAGGGAAGACAGTCAACGTAGAAGTAGAAGTGGTTGACGCCAAGCTTAACTACAATATGCTTCTCGACCGTAGTTGGACTCACGCCATGTTATGCATGCCATCCACCCTCTTTCGAATTCTTAAGTTTTCTCATGAGGGCAAAATTGTTACTGTGGATCAGTTGTCTTTCTTCACCTCCACCTCCGAGAACAACGTTCCTTACGTGGATCAGATCCCAAATCCCGCTGACAGTGTAGGACCCGGTCTCTTCAAAGACCCTATCCTCATGGGTTTTTTTCCCGTGCCACCACCACACACCGTTCAAGTTAATATGGTCTCTAGGTATGACGACCCATGTATTATCCCTTCGCCTGAACAGGTGACTGATTTTGGAGAATCGATGCCCTTAACTCCAGTAGAGATTAATCACTGTGAAATTGTCGCTGCATCTGATCCTCCTCCTCAACATTCTCCTTCAAACATGGCTTTAGATATCTATTCCCAATCCCCCTGGCTCGGCGAGGCCGACTCGACTGATCCTCTTAAAGAGATTTTCCCCTCTGACGAAGCCATTATTGAAACAATGTCTCTTGAGGAGCTGCCTTGGAGCGATGGACATCATCGTTCCTCCTTTATGCCTAGTCTTGGGGCAATGTCAGATTTTCTAGAGCGTTTTGCATCTCAGGTTCCTACTCCCCCTCTCCAGATGCCTATATTGACACATGAGGTCCTTTCGGAAGGAAACCTAAGCAACATTACTCAAACCACTCCAATCAACATCTCCATCAAACCGGGGATATTTGAGAACATACATGTGGGAGTAACTTGTTCTCCTAATGAGATACGAGTTTATACTGATATTTTCTATGAATTCATAGACGTGTTCACTTGGTCCTATGAGGAGATGCCTGGGATCGATCTCAGCATAGTAGTGCATGAGATTCCTACCTATCCCGGTGCGAAACCCGTCCGCCAACACCTATGCGCAGTGCATCCTCGAAAAGCCGCTGCCATTAAAGCAGACGTTGAAAAACTTCTGAACGCGGGCTTCATTTACCCGATCCCCCTCATAGAATGGGTCTCAAACATTGTCGCTGTAGATAAGAAACAAGGTACTATGAGAGTCTGTGTTGACTATCGTGATATTAATCGGGCCTATCCTAAGGACAACTACCCCACTCCTTTCATAGATAAAATCATTGACGAATGTGCTGGGAGTGAGATTTATTTCCTGATGGACGGATTTTCCGGGTATAATCAGATAAATATTTTACCTGCCGATCAACACAAGACTGCATTCATTTGTCCATGGGGTACCTTTTCTTATAAAAAGCTCCCGTTCGGCTTGAAGAACTCTGGAGCTACTTTCCAGCGTGCTATGTCTTATGCATTCCACGACATATGCCATATCGTTCAGCCTTATTAGGACGATCTACCAACTCACTCAGCTCGGCGAGAGGAACATCCTGAACACCTCTGCCAGATCTTCCTTCGTTGTCGACGCTATAATATCTAGCTTAACCCTCATAAATGCGTCTTTTGCATGGATTCTAGCCGTCTTTTGGGGTTCATAGTCTCCAAGGACGAGATTCACCTCGACCCTCTAAAGGTTGAGGCTATTGTCAACCTCCCATCACCCTCCTCGTTACATCAATTGCAGAGTCTGCAGGGAAAAGCTAATTTCCTCCGACGCTTTATACAGAACTACGCGGAAGTGGCCAAAGGTTTCATGCATCATTTAAAGCAAAACGTTCCGTTTCGCTGGGATGAGATTGCTCAACGATCCTTTGAGAAGCTTAAGATGTTACTTGTTAATGCTCCGTTGCTTCGTCCTCCAAACTATCACCGTGATTTCACTCTATATTTGGCCGCCGCATTCAGCACCATAGCTATGGTTCTGGTGCAGGATGACAATTATGGCAATGATCACGTTGTCTATTATCTATCATGAAACCTTCTTGACACAGAGACACGTTACGCTCACGTCGAGAAGTTGGCATTAGCCACCGTGCAAGCTGTGCAGCGTTTCCGCCACTACATCCTACTGTGGATAGTAACCGTGGTTTCGGATTACAACCCCATGACGTACATTCCATATCGACAATTACTGGGGGGGAAATACTCCAAATGGATCGTTATCCTTCAAGAGTTCGACTTATATTTTACCACTGCTATGTCGACCAAATCACTAGTTTTCGCGGATCTCATTTGCTCCCTCCCAACAGACTCCACCCCATCTCACTCTAAAGAACATATCCTGGATGAAACCCTCTTCCTTATCAGTACTCGCGACCCATGGTACGATGATATTATTTTGTATCTTCAAATGTTAACATTCCGGTCTGAGTTGACCAAAGATGCCCGACGTCGGATTCGGCATCAGTCTCAACCCTACCACATTGTAGGAGATACATTATACCGGGTTAGAGTAGATTCGGTGCTCTGCTGGTGCTTGACACTGGAAGAGGCTGAAAGAGTCTTGAATGAATATCACAGTGGTGCCTGTGGTGGTCACATGTTTGGATATGCCACCACCCAGAAGATTCTGTGTGCGGGCTATTTCTGGCTGTCGATATTCAAAGACTGTATTGTTGCAGTCCGAAAATGTCATGCATGCCAGGTTTTTTAGTGCAAGATGCGCGCGCCACCTCTCCCTATGCACCCTGTTATTACCATCAGCCCTTTTGCAAAATGGGGCGTAGATTTCATGACGTGTAACCCTCATTTGGCCGGGAGGCATGCATATATAATCGTCGCTGTCCACTGCTTTACTAAGTGGGCCGAAGCGATGCTTACACTAGCCACCAACGGTAAGACATCTGCCTAGTTTATTTTCAACCACATTATTGCATGTTTCGGGGTCCCTTAGGCCATTGTAACCGATCATGGTACTCACTTTCGAGATTACATGATGGCCAAGCTGACATCAAGATTGGGCTTACGACATGATAGCTCAACGCCATATTACCCTCAGGCAAATGGCCAGGTTGAGGTTGTGAACAAATTTTTGGTCACTATGCTTCAATGAACAATTTGTATTCATAAGTCCAATTGGCATCTCCAATTGTTCTCACCTCTATGGGCCTACCGGACATCAGCAAAGAGTGTGACCAGATTCACACCTTTCCAATTGGTGTATGGTCTGCAAGCAACTCTTCCGGTTGAGTGCGAAATTCCTTCTTTAAAGTTGGCTATGGAACTTTTGCCTAGCACTTCTCCTGAAGAAGAGAGTTTCTTGTATTTGGAACGACTGGATGAAACCCGCTGCTTGGCTACTTTAGTGATTGAAGCAGAGAATAAGCGGGTCAAAGTCCATTTTGATCAATCTGTATCTCTGCGTTCCTTTGTCGAAGGGGACCTTGTCCTCCTATACAACCAAGCGCAGGAAAGTTCCAAACGATGTGGCATGGGCCCTACATTGTAAAATGAGTATTGAAAAATGGGGCTTATGAGCTCATTGATTATGAAGGAGTTCCGTTGGCGCGGCCTAGAAATGGGTTGTACCTTAAAAAATACTACGCTTGAAGTTATTTTTGGTGTGGTGTGTGTACATAGGTGTGTTTATTCATTTGTGTGCATGTGTGGTGTGATGTGCGATGTAAGCATATTTCTATTGATCGGGTCTTCCTGATTATGCAGATGTCTATTACGCCATTTGTGGGTTTCGCGGATGGTGCCTCCCGCAGTACCAGGAATCTGTCCTCAGTAGCCTGGGTAATCTATGATCCTGCTAAAGAGTTGGTTAACCTGCAAGGTGTGTGTCTGGGTCCTGCTACAAATAGTATCACAGAATATAGTGCCATATTGGAATTATTAACCGAGGCTGTGGACTTCGGTATTCATGAATTACTTGTGTATCTAGACTCACAACTTGTATTATCACAGCTTAATGGTCATTATTCAGTAAGAAACCCATCCATTTTACGTCTGTATCTACGTATTCATCTATTGGAGAGAAATGTTGATTATATCACATATCAACACATACCCAGACATATGAATACATTAACAGATGCAGTAGCTAATATGGTTTTAGATAGACATTTGCGCAACTTATAAATAAAAAACATCATCACATGTAAAGAAATCCATCCAGAAATATGTATATATATACATGTGTGTTGAAATGTTTACATAGTGTGCATCACATAAAATAAAAAATATACATGTTTATCTGATAACATCCAGAGACAACATGTCTCTCAAAAATATGCATATGAAAGCCCTAAATGTCTAATCTGCATGGTGCTCATGGTAACACGCCACCGCGCGCACCAAGCGTCTCAGTAGTCGGTGGAGGCGACTGGGCACCCCCATAGTGTGTCGCTGGTATGCTAGCAGAACATCTACTAGTCGTGCATAGTCCAGGATCCCCTGGGCAATGCCCTCCAAGTTTTGGATCAGTTCGCCCCCTTCGCCACCCTCATCCTGAGGGTCATGTTCGGCATGGGTTCTCCGCGCAATGGGCAACATGCCCGCGGGCCTCTCTGGGCCGACGTTTGCATACACATAAAACTATTATTAAGGACATTTATTGCCAAAAAAAATCATAAATAAATAAAAATCAAATAAAAAAAAAGAGTATCATACCCAAGTCCTCGTCCCAATCATCCTCCTCTGGGAGTGGAAGATCGGGATCTCCGGTGAAATCGGTCCCAGCATAGGGCCAATCTTCGACCACGATAAGTTGTCGCCGTAACCACCCAAAGAAATCTGGCCTCCAGGACATATGTTGGCCTCCTCCTGACCTGGGCATAAGTGCTGCCCAGCGAGCCATCCTCGGCTCTCTCAGTATTGGCTCGGAAACTATGGCCCCTTGGCCCTGGAAAATAGGTAATCGTTCCAGGATGAACGACACCAGAATGGAACCGTAGCCAAACTGCTTTAGTTTGGCTTGCTTGCATCTTGTTAGCTGCCTCTTGATATTGCTCGTCACTACAGTAGCCCCATCGAACAATGTGGGGTTCATACACTTGGAGGCTAGTATGAGTTGGTCCTTGGTTGCCTCATGTGGTGCCTGCGATCCCGCAGTCCGCGTAATGGTGTGTAGCACTACTCTGAGTGCTAGATCGCGGACAGTGTGGATGTCCACCTTCCCGCTTCCCGATCCGGTTCATGCCTCTGGGCACACTCTCGCCATTACTTGTTCCATTTTTTCTCCAGAAGGTCTATTGCCCATCAAAATGGGTACTGGGCCTCTGCGCGATAGCCCGGTGATGAAATACACGTCAAAAACCTCAAGTTCCAATACTTGGTCTCAAAGTTTAAATAATTCCTCATTTTCATCCCATATGCTGACCAAGTACTAAAGTAGCTCAGGTTGAGCTCGTAAACATGGAGTAAGGAAGAATTTTTTGAGTCCACAATTCTTAAGTGCATTCATACAAGCTTCGTTTTCCATAGCCATTTCATCTTCCTCCCCATGTTCCCTCTCCTTCCATTTGATAACCATTGTGCTTGTATATCTGCATCAACACAATAAAAAATGCTTTATTAGACCTCTAGTACATTTGAAAATCCACATGGGTATCTCACATTTTGAAATTTTTAAGCGGAAAATTAAGTTGCGCCATTGGCACGACCCCTTTGTGAAGAAATTTCCCGCGCCAATGGAGCGAGCCCTAAAATTTTAAAAGGGTCCGTCCAGAAGTCTAATGCACAATGAAAACTTATAAGAAATGGATTAAAATGGAGCTTAAGGGAATGCCTTTTACCTGGAACAAACAAGGAGTTGAATGACATCCCAGATCAGTCGCAATCGCCACTGCAAGTTTGCACACAAACAGACCATTGTTGCTCTCCAAGTGAGGTAAAAAGTAAAAGTAAATTTGTTTTACCATTTGAAGCCTATTTATAACTTTTTAAGTCAAAAATTAGGTTTTAAATGTCATTTTTCTCAATATTTTAATATATTTTGTCGAAAAAAGGATTTTACACTTGCTTTTATGTGCAACAACAGGTTTTTACGCAACTTGGACAGTGATACGAGTTGTATTTTATAATTTTTCGGACTCGGTAAAAACACGAAAAAGTCATTTTGGAGTCATCTTTCAGCTCTTTTCTGACTCTCTAAACATGAAAAGATTGTTCAGTCCCTTGTCGTTTCGATCTCGTTAAAGTGGCTCCAAAACGACATCTACCCAGTATACGTTTACCCCTTTTCCGGGCTGGGATAGATTATTTACGAAAAAGGAATACCCTAGCCTATCGCGACTAGGAGGTTTTCTCAGACATAGTTTTCTACCTTTTTGGGTCTGAGGAACTATTTACGAAAAGGGACCATTGGAGTTTACTTTTCCACTGTCTTTTCAAACTCTCTAAACATGAAAAGACGCCGATTTCTTCCTTTGTCAGACTCGTTAAACCCTGATGACATTGGGTTCAGTCGTAATGACGATATTCGAGTTTCTCTTTCCTAGGGCTCGTTAAATGTACTAGGTTGGATTCGTCTAAAGGACGAACTTATATTACAAGCATATGATATCCCCTTCAAGCTTGTTTTCAAAAATAATTGGGGTACTCGCTAGAAATGGTGGGGAAAAATGGAACCAGCATCAATGTCGTGTCAGCAGTATGTCGCTCTTGAACATGGTACTTGTCTGAATTCGTGTCGGGTTGAGGACATCTCATCTCATTTTTCCACTTGCCTCCATGGGTTTGGGTGATTCTTTTTGACCTCTCATCTACTCTTTGCCTCGTCACCATGACCTTTGATCTTTTGATGTCAAATACTACCAAATCCACTGTCGTGCCGCTGAGATGTTCAAGAGAAGTTGACCTCTGCAAAATTTCAACCTTCCTCTGATTCTCATCTGATCTTGATTCACAAAGACATTATGTTCCTCTGTCTCACTTTGATGATGTGGGAAACACTATGGCCCACCTTCGATCAAGGTCACTTTTTGTCGACTTCAGCTCATTATCCAGGAAGTTGATCTAGAGACTCCCTTCTGGTACCTTGGAGCTTGCATGCCTTAATGGTAGGTTCTTCACGTTCGACGTGAGGTTTTCATCATTGGCCTCCGATCGAGTGATTCTACAGGTGTTCGACACCAGCTCACTAATTCACATGCCGTAGATTGTACCTATAGTACCTTGAGGGCCATTTTCATTATTGGTGGTACCTCTCACATCCGTTAATAGCTTTCGTCATTGGCTGGTAATCAGGCGATGTTCTTGCATGTTCGACTTCAACTCATTTATTCACATGCTTGAACTTGTACTTTGTTTGGGTCGAGATGGAGCGCAAGACCCTGGATTTTGTCTATTGGAATCCAGGCTGCGATTTTGTGGATTATTATGATTAGTTACATGACTCATTCATTGGATGGCTGCGACCATACCTGAGTCTATTTATCGATCCTCAGTGGATGGTTGTGACCATACCTTGGATCTGGATTATTGTATACTCTATTATGGATGGTTGCGCCTATACCACATATATATCATGTATTTGAGATATCAGTTGTACTTCTCTACGTAGGTTTTCTGATAGCAGTGTTTTCAGTTGGACACATTCTCGTAAAGCATTTCACCCCTCTCTCTCTTTCAGGCCTCATGCTTTAGGGGGCTCTGTTACACAGCAATTTGTCACCGTCCCTGCAATTCCCCATCCCACACATTGGAGGGCTTATTCCGTGACCTGTGAGCAGTGACATGATCTGAAAACACTTTCATGGCATTCCCCTAGACATGGACTTTCATTCCCCTGAAGACATCTCCTTGTAAAAGACCCTAAAAATAGCCTTTTCATCCTTGGCGCGACTAGCCAGTGTTATACCCACGCCAATGGGGGAAATCCTTCAAAGAGGGTGCGCCAATTGGCGCTCTGTCTCAAAGTCGCACTCGCACCAGGCTTAATAAAGGGTGTTTTTAAAAAATAAATGGTGGAAGATTGACTCCAACCAACTCTTGAACTGGTCTCTAAGTTGAGTTGGGATGGTTGGCTCCAGATCTCCATGTAGAGGAAGTGGTTTTTCACCTCTCATGGAAGCTTCCTTGAGGATAGGGCCAATCCCATGATTGTAGGGATCCCAAATCCCTTCCACCATCTATATAAGCTTGCCATTTCCCTTTGCGAGCGAATATCCAAGAGCTTTCATAGCCAAAATAATGCTACAAGAGCTTTGATAATTCTCATAGTACCAAATCCATAGCAAGGAGATTGACGATCAAAGAGAGAGGCTTGTCCCCATTCTCAACAAGCTTTACTGAGACGTATTCCACTAATGACCCGCTGAAGGAAGGTTCAGCGTCAGAGCCAGGTTGTATTTTCCTTTGATGAATTAATGATAAGCGACTATTGGTTATGGTTCCACTCTTTCTGTTCATTATGATCATGAGTTGTGTCTTCTCTGACTGATGCATAATTGCATATATCGGGTTTTACGCTTGCGTTTGTCATGTCTCTTGTGTGTGCAGGTGTTCGATCACGACCAGCGAGAGGATTATGATCTGCTGGAGCAAGGAATGGGAATGTCATCTTCTCTACAAACGACAGTGTTGGACTTGAGGTAGGCCTTCTTCACGATTTGGTTTATTGCAATTAGGAACTTGCGCCATAGCTTGTTACGATTGTTGCTAGACCTGATCTGGGCTAGTAGGGATCACCTCTGTCCGCAGAGGGGATTTACCTCTACAACACCATGATTCAACACAGAAAGCATAACAGGATCCTCAACCTCAAAAATCAGCAGAGCCATATACTCAATACCCATGAGGAAATTGAGGAAGAACTGCATCGGCACTTCTCGAACATTCTCACCGAGGAGGGGCAGCAAAATGAGGATCATATCAAAAATATCACCAATAACATCCCAACTATTATTCCTAGAGAAAAAAAATAAATGTTGTTAAAAAGGATCACCATCGAGGAAGTGGAAGAGGGCATTCATTCAATACCAAATGGAAAAGCACTAGGGCTGGATGGCTTCACCATAGATTTCTATAAGGCATGTTGGAGAACGATCAAAGATGAGGTCTATGATTTAGTGGAGGAATCGAGAGTGAAGAAATCCATCTTTTTCTCCCTCAATGCCACTTTCCTGGTGCTCATTCCTAAATCTGACAGGGCGGACACTCCAGATCAATTTAGACCCATTGCTCTATGCAATGTAATCTACAAGATTATCTCCAAGGTGCTAGCCAACCGTATCAAACCACTCCTGCCTCTCTTGATCTCTGCAAACCAAACAAGGTATGTTAATGGCAGACAAATCATGGACAACATCATCCTCTCGTAGGAAATAATCCACTCTCTCAAATATTAGGGCAAACAAGGTATGCTAATTCAATTAGACATGTCTAAAGCTTTTGCAAGATCAACTGGAAATACATCAGACACATGTTGGCTGCCTTCGAGTTCAACAAAGATTGTATCAAGTGGGTCATGGCTATGGTTTCAGAGGGTTTTTTCTCTATTCTTATAAATGGCTCCCCTTCCTCAATCATCAACCATTTAAGGGGCATCAAACAAGGTGATCCTCTCTCCCCTTTCCTTTTTTTCATCATGGCAGAGGGTCTGGGCAAGTCCATCTCTGCTATCTCCTCTTGTAGTCTCCTCTCTAGCCTCAATCTCTACCCCCCGTCAACCCATAAGCAATTTGTGGACGATACTCTCCTCATGGGTTGCCCTACGGCTAGGGAAGCCCTGGCCTTTAAGAAAATTTTGGATGACTTCTCACTGGCCTCTAGCTCTGCAGTTAATAATTCCAAGTGCAAAATATTTTTTCTCAATACCCCCACCACCATCCAAAATCACATTACCTTCATCCTTGGTTTCCAGAAGAGCTTCTTCCCCTCCAAGTACTTGGGAGTTCCCCTCATGGAAAAACCTTTGGCCTACTCGAATTACAAATTTCTCATCTCCAAGCTCAAGAAAAAATTATCTAACTAGACCTTTCATGCCCTTAACCTTGATTGTAGACTAATCCTGGTTCGCTCTGTTCTTCAAGCCATGCCCCTCTATAGTCTTTCGACCAATTCTGCCCCGAGATCCATATCGAACCAGATCAAAGCCATTTAGAGGGATTTCCTCTAGAAAGGTAAGGCTAATAAAGGAAAGTGGGCTCTAGTAGCCTGGGATAAAGTCTGCTCTTCAAAGGAAGCTGGAGGTTTAGGCCTTCATGACCTAGACCTCTTGGGTAGGGCTTTGGGAGCCAAGACCTAGTGGCGCTGGCTCACCACACCCTCCAATCACTGGGCCCTACTTTGGAAGGCCAAATACACCCATACTCTCCCTTGGGACTCTCTAATCAGGATTTTGGGCATCATTAAAGGTTCTCCCATCTGGAGCCAAGCTTGGGCAAACAAGACACTCATCTAAGACCACTGTTGGGTATGTGTTATATTCTTTCCATGACTAAGCACGCGCGGGGTGGTAAGAGGGGGGGCGACAGCCCCCCCTGTCGGGGTCTGGGGCAGCGCCCCGGCGAAAATCCACAACTTCTGGGAAATTGGTAATGGTTAGAATGCCTTATTCTAGGGGGATGCACAGGAGCATCACCCCAAGTTTTACTTGGAGATATATAGGCCTGTCAAAGAACAACTTGAGGCGCAAAATAAAATCAAATTCAAAGACTACTGGAAACCTACGGGAGAATCTGAACGGAGAGAATGGATAAACATCCAGGAATTTCTTCCCCACAATCTCCATCAATAGAGAAATATTCTAGTTGAGGAACTTAATAACAAGAAAATTCAAAAGGAGGAGGGTTCAGACATCCTGCGCTGGGGAACTAAAGCGGCAAGAAAATTCAACATCAAATAAGCCTACAACTTCCTGCAAAATCCCACCCATATCCAAGCAGATCGCAAATGGCACAATCTTTGGGGCAAGAATCACCAGCCGAAGATCACTCTCTTTCTCTGGCTAGTTCTGCACAAGAAAATCCTTACTTGGGATAATCTTCTCAAGAAAGGCTTCATAGGACCCTCAGTTTGCACTCTATGCCTCTCTGAAGCTGAATCAACCAATCATATCCTCAACATCTACCCCTATGCCTCCAACATCCGGTCCTGGTTCCTTCACGTCTTCAAAGCCTTTGACTGATCTCTTGACTCCATTTATTCCTCTCTAGAAAATTAGTGCCCAGCCTTCTCCAATCAGCCCCTCCTCAACCTTTCCTCGAATCTCCTCATAGGAATTATGTGCTGGGCCCTCTGGAAATAGCGTAATTCCTGAATTTTCAGGGATCTAGCCTCTAAGGAAGAACAGATGATCCAAAAAATTAAGAGCACCCTCCATGAAGCGGCCTCAATTGCCAAGCTCTAGGACCCACCTAACCCTCCCTTTGTTGAACATTGTCGCATTCTCTCCCTTCTCAACTTTCCTCCCCCCCCGCAGCATCGTCACCCCTAATGCTTCAATCTCTCCACTACCTCTATCCATTTGGTAACCTCCTCATCTTTCCTTCACTAAACTCAATTACGATGGTGCATCCAAGAATAACCCAGGAATGGTTGGTTTCGGCGAGGTGTTTCGTAACGATCAGGGCATCATCCTATGGATTTACTATGGCAACTTGGGGCACACTACGAATAACGTAGCAGAGCTCCACGCACTAGTGAATGGCATAGCTATTGCCAAGCAAAACAACTACTGGCGCCTGCTTGTTGAGGGTGACTCCAACGTGGCTATCCAATATTGCAGGAAATTACAGTAGGGGCGTAACGTTGCCAAAGTCTCTGAATGCTGGCGCACTAACAAAATCTTACACAGGATCAAAGATAGCCTTGGGGACGTGAGAGGTGTCTCTTTCAATGCGATCAGAAGGGAAGCGAATAAACTTGCAGATTACCTTGCCAACCAGGGAGTAAAGACCTCGGCAATATTAGTCTCCAAGGACTGGACGAATAACGAAACTCCTATGATTCAAACTGAATGCATGCGCATCAATGAATCGGACTTACAAATAGTGGGGGTCTTGTTAGAACTTCCGGATCCCATCACTCATCATGACTGAGTACCCTGCTCCCCTTCTCATGCTTACATTTGTTGGTGACTTGTCCTTGGGAAGCTCACCCTGGTATGCTCCCATGCATTGCTATTACTCCAAGCTCACCTCCATCAACTCTATCTGCATGCCCAAAAAATGTACGCCCGCTCCTCCTCGCCCCTCGTACGCAACCTTTTATTCCCCTCCCCTCACCTATCACCCTTATTCTCTCCCGCAATTCAGCCCCCCTCGCTTCTTGAGTCGATTTTTCCACTCTCGACCTTGTTTGAATCCCTCCATCTCTTCATGCCATACGCCACCATGGTTCCCCGTCACCGCAATCCACCTCCCTAGAACCGCCACACCCACAGTTTCTATTGGGATAATTCCTCCCGTCCCCCAGTCACTAGAGCGAAGACTTTGGCCCTCAACGCGGCTCTAGCCTTTGTTGAAAACACCCTTGGTTTGATGCAGGAAAGGATGGCCAGGCTGGATGTCGATGCTACAGCTCGTCGCAAGGCCACTACCACTGAAGCAGTTGATAGAGCTCTCGATTGGATCCCAGACCCTACCTTAACCAGGGGCCGAGAGAATCTCTACACCTAGGCCATCGATCTGCATTGGCATACCAAAACCTTGCTTTCTTTGGTGCTCAAAGACCAGCACAATGTCACCAGGCACCTGGAGAAGAAAATGGAAATGCTCTCTGATAAATTTGAAGATTATGTCAAAGCTGTCCACCACCTTCGATTTTTCGACAGATCGTCCCCGCATTGTGGATTGTTGAAGCGAAGCTCGGCCCAACACCATCACCCAAGCCCTTGAGTCAAGGAGGAGGTTCCTGCAATGCGAAATTCTCAGGATGTGGGCCCGTCGGAGCGCCATTGCTTCAACCTTGAGGAGGGAACCCCAGACAAATCGATCAGTGTGGAGGATTACCTTAATGAAGAGGAAGAGATGCAGCCCCCCTAGGGCCCATAATTCACAGGTCCTCTTTTGGTTGTTTCCTGCTTCTTTTTTATGACTTTCACTCAGTTTGCGAGAACCCTGGTTCTTTTTTCGAGTTTCAAAATTCTCGGGCGTTTGTTTATTATGACTATCACTCAGGATGCGAGAACTATTGTTTCTTTTTTTACTGGTTTCAGAATTTTCCCCACTCAGTTCTTTGTCCCCTGTTTCCCCTTCCCTGAGTGTGGGATTGAGCTGAACTCTGATCTGCAGCCAAGAGGATTTTTTGTATAGTATTTCTTTCTCTATTTAATGTGAATAGTTCCACCAAATTTACAAAAAAAAAAAAAACAACTCTAGATTTGAAAATAATAAAATTGAGAATTGTAACTTTCCTCATGCTAATGTCAAACTTAATCTTCCCCTTTATCTCCACACCATCCAAAGAAACTCTCTAATGGGGTCCAAGAAAGATAAAATCCATAAATCTATAACATTACCTCCAAGAAAAAATGAAAAACATAATTCTCTAGTATAACAGTGCTTCCAAGAAAAATGTAAAAGAAAATGCTACCAATTTAATCTTCCACTTTATCTCCAAAACCTGCAAAGAAACTCTCTAATACGCTCCTAGAAAGATAAAATTCCTAATGGTATAACATTACCTCCCAAAAAAATTATGAAAAACACAATTCTCTAGTATAATAGTACTTTCAAGGAATATGTAAAAGATAATGCTATGAAATATAGATAATATAAGATAACAAAATTTTATTGCAATGATATAACAATACAAAATAGACAAGACTTCCACTGAAAATGTAAGAGATAATGCTATAAAATATAGATAATATAACAGTACAAATTGTAGATAACAAATTTTTGTTGAAATGACATATTGCAATATATATATATAAAATAATATAACAATACATACTATAGACAAGAGATTTAAATTACAATGATGGCATGCATCTTAACATCATATAAAACCTCATTTATATAGATCATGAGGGTAACCATATGGCTAGTGAAATAACTGACAAAAAGCACAAGCACCGAGCACCCTCTAAACCTATAACCAAATTTCTCTAATACCTCCAAAAAAAATATAAAATACACAATGGTATAACATTATTTCTAAGAAAAATGAAAAACATAATTCTATAAAACTTTACTTGAAAGAACTGCGCGAGGTCTTGGTTAAACGGTGATGAGGCGGGCTGTTATAGCACTCATCACGAGGTTCCTTCCTCGATTAGGATGATGTACGTGGACATATTGATGAAAGAAAAATGAAAAACATAATTCTATAAAATATAATAATATAAGATTCTAGATTTTTATTGCAATGCCATAATGCCACACAATATAGATAGTAAAAATATAGACGAGAGAGTCTTAGCCCAATCACGAAACACATTGGGCGCAATAACCACTTATAGTTCTGATCCATGCGAGAGAACCTATACCCACTAACTGTTAATACATTTAGTTGACTAGATGAAGCATATAAACTAAATGAAATACTACTAAATTAACTGTTAATAATGGAGTACGTTGACATCTTCAGTCATTGAACTCGGAAAGAAACGAAAAAAAAATCAACTCTTTCGAATACTCATTTACTAACCGATGTAATTGGGTTTGGAACAAAGGCTATTGGTTTGAAAAATGGCGCACAGCGAGACTCCCCTCCCACGGAGCAATGGCTTGTGGAAAGGCTGGGAAGCCGATCCCATCTGTTACGCTTCAAATCGTAGGTAACAACATTTACCACTTCTGTTGATCGACGCCTGTAGATTGATGGTACGAAACACACGTAGTCTCCGACTCCAGTGCAGCAATTCCAGTGATATTCCTTTTTAGCAGATTTATTCATCCACTCATTGCAGACAACAGAAGGCATCCGTGCAATCTCCACCCATTTCCACGACGGTGAGTTTGAGGGATGGCTCTGGCACTCCTCAGTGATAAACTCCCATATAATAATCACCAACTCCCTATCCACCTCCCCTTGTTCAACCTCAACTGTCATCCATTTGGCAGCGACTAACAGTACACGGGACCCACAGGCGATAATCCGTGGCGAACACGGCACACCGAGATCTCTGTCCCGGTTCCAATTGCGCACCATTTCAGGGAGTGGTGCAAAAACCATCGGAATGGGTTTGGGCACTATGGCTGAAGAACCGTCTCCCTCGTATGGGATGGTGAAAAACCCGATGCCGCTCGTTTTCTCCGCTACCGTATGGCAATTGATGTAGAATGATCCGTGGAAAGAAACAAGCTCGTTCTCCGTTATGAAATGCTCCGGAATGTATCCCGCGATATGCCATTTCTTTTGGAAAGGCTCGTAAATTTGCACCATCTGTCTTTCGAAAACTCCATTCACATGTGACTCCAAAGTGGATCTAGAGTTAACGTATACAGTTTGATTACTTTTTTATTTTATTTTAATGGAATTAAAATGTATACATTACATGAATCTTTTTATTTTTATTTTGACAGAAGTTAAAATGTTTACATTACATAAGATTAATATATATATTTTTTAAAACTTTATTTTAATGTATTTTGACCAAGTCAAAATGTTAGAAAGAGTACCCAATTAATCTTTTTATTTTTATGTAATTTGACTTAGTCAAATTAGATCTAGAGTTATGGTGGATCTAATTTCGTTACCTTTTATTTTATTTTAATTGAATTAAAGTGTCTACATTATATGAATCATTTTATTTATTTTAATTTTGGTTCTGATGTACTTTTACTTAATCAAAATGTTAAATATTACATTACAACATCATCTTATGATACTAGGCTAAAAGACCCTTATCAACAATATTTTTTTTTTCACTATTATATTGGAAACCCAAATGAAAAATAAGCTTGAATTACAATTTCATAAATATGATATAATTATATATAATTTTCTTAATATTCTATTCAACATCTAATATCTCTTTAATTCTCGATAATCCTTTATATTCCTTACCATAACACTAGTCAATTGGATGTCCATCTCCCCCTAACTATTCATGTTCAAAACCTAAATGTCCACAATCAATCTAGCCTATTAGGTTTCCAACATGTTCAATAACCACACAACTAATTTACAGTATTATGAAATATGTTTAAAAAATTACGTGGTAATTTAATGAAATAATGTTAATGTTATTTAACGAGAGAAAATGTCCTTGGGGTTTGCAAACATTGCAAGCTAAAACAGTAAAATTTATTCCCATTACTTGTGAATGATAACATTGTAAATGACCTCGCACATTGTTAAATCAATTAACCATGTGAATAATGCCAACATCCAAATGAAATGTTTAGGGTGTAAACAACAGAAAATAACAACATAATGAACACAGGGAATGTATGAGTCAACTTTAGCACATTGAACCTAGTGAGTGGAGAAGGCACAAATACGTTCAAAGGTGTTGGATAAGTTACGAAAAATCTAGATAAATGCAAAAGGAAAAAAATAAGTCATAAATGGTGTATACTTTTTTTGTTTGATAGGTCACTAGAGTTCCATAGTTAATGGAAAATTAGCATGATTTAATGTCAATTTGGTGTTTCATTGAAAAATTTCAATCATAGACTAGATTTATGTTTCTAAGAGGACCAATTTTGACCATTGAAACACTCAATTTGGACAAGGGAAAGAGTATTTTTGAATTGAAGTCCACATATGCACAAAAATACAGGTTGGCCCAAACAGAATTTGGACACCCACAAATGGCTATAAATGCATGTCAAGTGACCCTAATTTAGACACCATCATCATGATCATTCTCCTTTCTTCGGATTTGGGCACATAGGTTTAAGGCTACGTCACAAAGATTAGTTGGTACATGATATGTATTACAAAGTTTAAGGTTATTGGGAAATGTGCAAGTTAAATTTTATGTCTTTTATGCAATGGATCAATTTGCAAAAGTACATAAATTAATGGTATTTAAACTCAGTTTGTACCATAAAATCAAGTGCAAATATACCATACACAACAACATAAGACGTCAAAATGATAAAGGAGTTCACCCCTCCTGGGCTACATCTCCTGGTCGAGCTTCTAATGTTGGGCCTCTTTCACTAAATGCTCAAATATGTCATTAAATAGATTTACAATCCTCATAATGAAAAAATAATGTCTGTAATGGCTCCATAAGACCCAAAAACACTAGTTTCGGCTCTCGTTGGGCTCAAATTGGAAAAAAAACTCACATAGATATACTTCACAAAAGTTTTTTTTCTAACTTCTCTTAAAACTGGCCATTTCGTCTACCCATCCTACATTTTCTGCCATTCTGGAGACCCCCGAGCACAAAAACCTGCATGGCGCTGGTGGGATTCTCGTCAATTTGGGTGCATTTTTTTGGATGGTTAAATCGTCCAATAAAGCCTAAGAGTTGAATTCTCCACCCCCATGCCTGGTCATGTGCGTGAATGTGGCAGAGGACCAAGCTAATCACGCCCCTGCCACTTGGGACCTTCTGCCACTAGTCACAGATATATAAAATCCCATAAGTCTAGGGGCTGGGCTAACTTCCCGCCCCTATAGGGCTATCACTTATCCATCACACCGACAGTTTCGGACCTCCCATGAGACCTAGGGAATATCCTTATATTTACGTGCACGTTCCTTAACTCCTTTTGACTTTGGTCTCATTCCTGTGTCCTCCAATAAAACCTAGGGCTAGGGCTTCCACCCAACCTCTCTGCATTGCCACACCAAAACCCTCAGCCATGGTTCTTTGAAAATTTTTCTGACCATGGGTTGGTGTTAAGCCCCGAGCCCTTAGTTCTCGCCTCCCGTTGGTAACGTCGGGTGCCTGATGACCAGGGATATGGGCTTAGCCTCGACCCCCCCCAAACATGATTTGGGTAAAGTTTAAACAGGAGCGTTTCCCCATGTTTTATAAACAAAATAACAGTAATAATAGTAGAGCATTGTGATGTATACCTTGAGGTTAGAGTTTTGATCCGCCTGAGTCTTTTTCTGAGCTTATCGAAATTTTAAACTTCCACATGGGTTCCACATGGTAGCCCATGATTGTACCACATGGCACTATGCCATTGGATAAATTCATAAACCCATTGACAAATTCAAATTCTCCCACGTTCCTAAACCACAGGAGGTAGCTTGTCAGCCTTTGATTGGTTTGTGGGTACCTAATCGACTTGCTAACTCATTGTGCAGACTGGCCAGTCAGTAGTCATGTCCTTCAACCTTCATATGTCTTTTAAAACTTCACGAAAAATAATCAGAATGTGATATTTGGAGCATACAATGTCATTTTTAGCGATTCAAGTTGCGTTGGATTTAGGACTGTAAGATCTACATTTTGGCACCAATTTCGAGCACTATTGAACACTTTCATTTTTTAGCACTACATTGATCCCCTGGATCATCATCCCCAATGGAAGCCTTTGGACCTCCAAAAGGTCATTTTCAGTCAAAAAATAGATGAAGTTAAAATTAACTCACCCTTCCAATCTCAATCCGTTTGACCTTGCTTGGATTAGTACCTTTGAGCCCCATACAAAGTTACTCCATGTTCCCTCATCTTGAAGTTCCTGTTTTCCCATGGAGGATGGTATATTGTTGTTAGTCTTCAACATATTTAGGAGAGAAATCTGAAAATTGTAGGAATCTAAAAAGTATCTCCTTGAAGTCTTTCCTTACTAATTTAAAGCCAAAATCCATCTCCCTCTTGAAAACTTTGATCAACACAATGATTATCATGTATTTTCTTGTACTCGACTTGACTCTTTTCTAACTTTTCTTAAACCATTTGATGCACCAATTGAACTTGTTCAATGAATCACTTGGCCTTATCTATGTCACTATGTACATCAATAGAAACACCTTTCCTAAAGGAAAAATCTAAAGGATATTTTGGAAAGTATCCCAAGAATGCTTCAAATGGAGATGCTTGAGACGATGAATGCTTGGCCCAGTTGTAAGCATGTTGGATGTAATGCAAATGTTCATCCCAAATTTTAGGATGTTTTTTGCAATAACCACGAAGGATATTGTACTACTGTTATGCTCACCACTTATGTTTGGTCACCAGTTTCTAGATGGAATGTTATGCTCTTCTTCAAGTTGGTGTCCTCGAGTCCCCGTAAAGCTGACCAAAATTTCTCGACAAATCGAGAATCTCGATAAGGAATAATGGATGTGGGAAACCCAAAATGCACCCATACATTTTTAATAACATCTATGCATTCTAATCAACTGCAACCTACTTCTTGCAAGGCATCAAAATGCACATTTTGTCGAAACGACCCACAAGAACATAAAGATAATCATGACCTTTCCTAGACATGGGTAGACCTCCCACAAAATCCATAGAAACACTTTCCAAAGTATGGTAAGGAACACAAAGTGTGTTTGGAATCACGATTGTCATTAGACCAAAACCTGAAGGTGTTATTCAACGATTGCATCGCCAGAGATAAGGATCCACAAGAGGTGGTTAGTCCATGTCACAAAACACACTGGGAGTGTTGGTTTATCTAATGTCCAACAATCTCCGCACCAACGCTAGCCAGGTGTGTATCGAACTGGTGGTGTATGCTTCGATGAAACTTGTTGGGAAGCACGATTTCCATTAGACCAAAACCCGTAGGTGTTAGTGAACAATCGCATCACTAGAGATAAGGATCCATGAGAGGTGATTAGTCCATGTTGCAAAACAAACAGGGAGCGTTGGCTTATCTAATGTCCAACAAAGTGGAGTGTACAATCCCAAATTTCTATTTCTAAGCTTACTAATAGCACCCATAGAACATGATCCTCTTACATATCGTGACACGGTTTCATTCGTATGAGGCCAATAAAGATACCTCTGTAATTGTGCCACTATCTTTCCTACACCAAAATGACTAGAAATAAGAGAAGTATGCACTTCCCTTATGATGTTGACTCTTTTTGCATGTGGAAGTCATATTTTTCCAAGATGATACAACAATTTATGATGAACATGATAATTTAATTCCTCTAGTTGGTTTCCTTAGAAGAAAGTTTCATATACATCCTTAAAACCTTTATATAAATCATATTGTTCGGCATAACTCTCATGCATGATAGAATTATGCTGAAGAATAACAGATGCACTAACAATTGGTCTAGATAACAAATCAACAACATTTTTATAGATACCTTTCTTATACCTTATTACCAAGTGGAATTGTTGTAATAAACCCATCATATTTTAAATGCCTCGCTTGTTGTAGCTTGGTTTGTGATTGCAAATATTACAAAGGTTGATGGTGAGTGTGAATGATATTTTCCTTACCCATCAAATAATGTTTCCATTTCTTCACACTTTCAACAAAAGCTTAAAATTATTTGTGAAATGTGAGGATAGTTAATCATTGCACTCGTAAAGGTTTCAAAATGATAACTAATAGGCTTACTGTGTTGCATCAAAACTGCTCCCATGGTATAGTCAGTTCTATCAGTTTGTATCTCAAATCGTTGTTGAGGATTTGGAAGTGAAAGAATTGGTTTTTTAATGATTCTCTCTTTCAATACATCGAATGCTTTATGTTGCTTGCCTCTCCACTGAAAAAAAAAAATCTAGGCTTGTCAAAGTACGTAATGGAGCTGCAACGGATGTGAAGTTATAAATTAATTTTATCCAATATTGGGCTGCCTCCAAGAATCTTCTAACATTTGTTACACTATTGGGCTTAGTCTAATTCAAAATTACTTCGACCTTTGAGGGATCAATTCTCAATTCAGCCCCTCCAATAATATGGCCCAAATACTAAAGATTTTTTCGCAATTTTTCATTTGGACATCTTCAAAAACAACTTTTCTTTCTTTAAGACATTGAGAACTTGCCTAACATGATTGAAATGGTCTTCATGAGTCTTGCTCAAAATAAATATATCATCTAAGTACACTATCACAAAATCATCAAGAAATTGTCTTAAAACATCATTCATAACTCTCATGAATGTTGGAGGATCATTACAAAGACCAAATGGCATAAAAAAACATTCAAACAAACCTTCCTTTGTTTTGAAAGTTGTATTTCGAATGTCCCCTTCAACAATCTTAATTTGATGATAACCACTTCTCAAGTCCAACTTAGTGAAATAAACCACATCTTTCAATTGCTCAAGAAAATCATCAATTTGAGGAAGAGGATAACAATTCTTTACTGTGATTTTTTTCAAGGCTCTAAAGTCCACACACATGTGACATGTACCATCCTTATTTGGTACCAAAGAAATAGGATATCCAAATAGAGATGTGCTTGGTCTGATGACCCTTTTATCAAGAAACCCTTGGATTTGTTTCTTAATTTCTTCATTCTCCATAATTGACATCCTATACATGCCAATCTTTGGAAGAGGAGCATCCTGCTCCAATTGGATATCATGTTGGAGTCCTCTTTAAGGAGAAAATCCTTCAGGTTTCTGAAACATCATATCATATGTGTTAGTAACCTAAATCAAATCAGATTTAAGTTTTGCATCACTTCCTTGGAAGGCCTCATTTTCAACATCATCTTTGGGTTTGATCATCAACAATAAAAAATTATTACTAGCATTAACAAATGTCTTCTTTTGTCTAGCATTCACAAGAGAAAAATTCAATTTCATACAATGTGCTCTAACAATATACTCAAACCCATATTTAAACAAATGATAATCGTACTCATGGCGATGAAAGATGGTTTTCCTATCATATAGATATGGGCTTCCCAAAACAATACCACATATGTCAAGTGGAATAACATCAAGCTCTACCTTATAAATAAAATTTGTAGTCATGGAAAATTTCAATTTGCATTTTCTTGTCACTTGCAAATTTTCATTTTCACATATCCAACCCAAAGGATAAGGTTTAGGATGAGGAATTATTTAAAAACATAATTATCTTACAATGGCTTCTAAAATATGGTTTCGTCGAGATACACTATTAAACAAATTATTTAATTTTTTTATGTTTTGAGATGACTCTAATATGGAAAATCTTTAGTCTTTTTTTATCATGTTTAGTTTTATTAAGGTTACTAGAAGAACTAGTACTTGCAATAGAATCCTCACATTTTAATTTTATGGATGTGATCTTTGTTTTATCTCTAGAATCGGATCCTAAATCATGTTGTGTAGTTGTAGCGTTATTTTATTTCCCTTTGTTGTTAAAATTTTTGGGCTCATCTCAGGATGAGGTTTCAAAAAATGGTCTTCATCATGGAATTCTTTTGACAAATGTGGAGCCGGAATATCAACGAACGATTCTGTGTCAGGATTGCAGACCCTGCTTTCGAAGGAATCACTCCGGACGACCAAAATCAGTCCTGGAACAGAATGGTTGCAATAAATACCAATAAATATGTCACGGGCTTTTGGCATCCAGTCTTCCATGAAAGAAAGGTTGAAGCAGCAATTTATCCATGTCCGTGTATAGAAACAGAAAACCATCCGTGGCATTTTGGGCATCTTGTTGCACAAAACCAGCCGTGGCTGCTTCCTATTGAGGGTGCGTCAGCCCACATTGTTAGGAAGTAATTTTAGGAGAGCAAGTCGTTCATTGCTTGGAGATCAAGTCAAAACGATACAAAAATTCCAGGGGCAGCCGAGCTAATACCTCTGTTTGTAAATCAACCGATTCGTTCGAGGCCTTTTGCTGCATTTCCATATTTACAACAGAGAAGAGATTTGATTTTTTTGGTCTCTTGGTAGATCCAGAGTTAATAGTAAGAATTGAAAATAGAAAAGAAGTGGAGCAGATGATTGCAATTCCTCACTTGTTGTAGCTTGTTGTAACTTGGTTTGTGATTGCAAATATTACAAAGGTTGATAGTCAGTGTGAATGATAGTTTCCTTACTCATCAAATAATGTTTCCATTTTTTCACACTTTACACCAAAGCATAAAATTATTTGTCAAATGTGACGATAGTTAATCATTGCACTCGTAAAGGTTTCAAAATGATAACTGATAGATTTACTATGTTGCATCAAAACTGCTCCCATGGTATAGTCACTTCTATCAATTTGTATCTCAAATTGCTGCTGAAGATTTAGAAGTGAAAGAATTGGTTTTGTATTGATTCTCTCTTTCAATGCATTGAATGCTTTAGGTTTCTTGCCTCTCCACTGAAAAAATTGTTTCACGCTTGTCAAAGTATGTAATGCAGCTGCAAACGATGAGAAGTCATAAATGAACTTAGTCAATATTGGGATCCTCCCAAGAATATTCCAACATCTGTTACATTATTGGGTTTATTCTGATTCAAAATGACTTCGACCTTCCAGGGATCAATTCTAAATTCATCCCCTCCAATAATATGACCCAAATATACTAAAGAGTTTTTCCCATATTCACATTTAGACATCTTCGAAAACAATTTTTCTTTCTTTAAGACATCTAGAACTTTCCTAACATGATTGAAATGGTCTTCATGAGTCTTGTTGAAAATCAATATATGATCTAAGTACACTATCACAAAATCATGAATAAATTCTCTTAAAACACCATTCATAACTCTCATGAAAGTTGGAGGATCATTATAAAGACCAAATGGCATAAAAAACCATTCAAAGAAACCTTCCTTTGCTTTGAAAGTTGTCTTCCAAATGTCCCCTTCAACAATATTAATCTGATGATAATCACTTATGAAGTCCAACTTAGTGAATAAACCACATCTTTCAATTGATCAAGCAAATCATCAATTTGAAGAAGAGGACAACGGTTCTTTACTGTAATTTTTTTCGAGGCTCTAAATTCCACACACATGTGCCAAGTACCATCCTTATTAGGTACCAAAGCAATAGGATATCCAAATGGAGATGTGCTTGGTCTGATGACCCTTTTATCAAGCAACTCTTGGATTTTTTTCTCAATTTATTCATTCTCCATACCTGACATCCTATACATGCAAACCTTTGGAAGAGGAGCATCCTGCTGCAATTGGATTTCATGTTGGATTCCTCTTTTAGGAGGAAATACTTCAGGTTCCTGAAACGTCATATCATATGTGTTAACAACCTATATCAAATCAGATTTAAGTTTTACATCAATTCCTTGGAAGGCCTCATTTTCAACATCATCTATGGGTTTGATCATCAAGAGTACATAATTATTACTAGCATTAACAAGCCTATTATTCTGTCTAGCATTCACAAGAGACAAATTCAATTTCTTGCGATGCGCTCTAACAATATACTCAAACCCATCTTTAAACAAATGATACTCGTACTCATGGCAATGAAAGGTGGTGTTCCTATCAATAGATATGGGCTTCCCAAAACAATACCACATATTTCAAGTGGAATAACATCAAGCTCTACCTCATAAATAAAATTTGTAGTCATGGAAAATTTCAGTTTGCATTTTCTTGTCACTTCTAATTTTTCATTTTCACATATCCAACCCAAAGGATAAGGTTTAGGATGACGAGTGATTTCCAAACACAATTTCTTTACAATGGCTTCTAAAATACAGTTGCCTTGGGATCCACTATTGAACAAAGTATCTAATTTTTTATGTTTTGAGATGACTCTAATATGGTCATGATTTGATATTAACTAGATCTATAATTAATTCCATAATGTGTTGTTTAACTGTTACAAGATTTAATAAAAATTCTATAAAATATTTTTTGTTATATAATATTTTTGTTATTTTTAATTTAAAATTACTTTTACTATTAAGGTCCTTTAAAACTCTTCCAAGTTAGACAAAGTAATGAAAGTCAAAATTTCATTGTCTTCTAATGAAAATGGTATCCATTTGTGAAATTTCTAGTTTCCTAACCATAATAATTAAATACAAACAATACTTTAAAATAATGTTTGCCTAAAATTACAAGTATAGTCAAGTGATTAACAATGGGCAGAGTAGTGTACACTTTCCATTGAGTTTTATTTTCATGTTGTAGTACACTTTGTGTGCTCTTTTCCTTTTACAGAATGTTGGAGCGATTATATGAATAGTATATTGCCACAAATTAAATTATCAACAAGGAAATGGTAATGAATAAAGTTGATGCAATATATGTGGTGATATATTTTACCTAAGAGTACAAGTATAGTCAAGTGATCAACAATGTGCAAAGTAGTGTACACTTTCCATTGAGTTTTACTTTCATGTTGTAGTACACTTTATATGCTCTTTTCCTTTTACGGAATGTTGGAGCGATTATATGAATAATATATTGCCACAAATTAAATTAAATTATCAACAAGGAAATCATAATGAATAGAGTTGATGCAATATATGTGGTGATAATAGATAATTTCCAATGTGTAATGAGTATAGCCTAAATAAGAAGCACTCAAAACCACAACTTCCTCACACAGTTTAAAGTCAACTAGTTTCAATCATTAAACTAAAATAGACTCACTCCACTCAAATATCAAGTAAAACAATCATTCCTAATTTAACTAGGTCTTAAGAAAGCTATGCATTCTTATATATATAATTTTAAGTATAATAAGAGTCTTCACTTAACATCACATGAAGGTGAACAGTGAGATTTCTTATTTTAACTTTTCTTGTTATTCAAAATAGAAAAGAACAATTTAACATACAACCTCAAAAATAAAGTTTGCATTCACAAAACTAATGAATCTTTATTCAAAAACTAACAACTCCATATCGATATTACATAGTCTCAAATATATTTATTGCATAGAACATAATTGAAATCACATCAAATGTTTTCAAATTAAACAAGAGAAGCTCCATGGCAGTTAGTCCCTACCTTCAGCAAGAAGCGAGGCTTGAGCGCTTTCAGAACAAGTCGTAGTCTTGATTTCAGCAAGCGAAGACTATGGTTGCATTGACTGAGATTGTCAAGTGATACTTGGCATTTATCACTGAATGTTCCTCAGATTTCTCATTGAATGTTGTTGGAGTTTATACAGCTACTTTGATTCTTATGTCTGACATTGTGTGATAACCAATTGGTAAAGTTATAGAATATTGTTGGAATCTATAAAAGTCAGAAACATTGCAAATTTCATCCTGCTGCATCATATTCTTAAATTATACAAGAATTCCATCACGACACTTTCCCTTCCATCAAGGACTACGAACCATGAAGGCCTCCTGGTTCCTGGCCTAGAGATTGAGCGTGGAGAGCGGAAACCTTAAAGATCGGAAAGTTGTCCCATAAAAATGTGTCAGTGACATGGGGAAATATATGATGGCAGAACGACAATATTGGGAGGATTCCAAAGTAGCAATGTCAACCATTTAGGATTATGTCGAAACCTTGGAACTTTCCGGAGACGAGAAGGATGCATGGATTTTTGATATTGATGAAACTATTATATCCAATATTCGTTGTTACCAAAAACATGATTTTGGGGGAAAATCTTTCGATTCAAAAAAAATTGAAGCGTGGGTATTAAATATGAAAGCATCTGCAATGTTGTCATCTCTGCTACTTTATAAATTTTGTTAGCTCAGGGTTTCAAAATATTCCTTCTAACTGGCCAAGATGAATCTCAGCAGAATGGAACAGTCCATAACCTACCTTGTTATTCCAACTAGTAGAACTGATGCAATTTTTTGATCAGTTTTCAAAGACATGATCTCAAATAGCCCGATCACTAATCAATCACGTTAGTAATTTTGATATTATTAAGTAATAGAAAGGCCAACCTTCAATAAATCAAATGACGGCTATCCATAAAACATCATACCAACCAGTTTTAGGTCCACTAGTTCAATCTGATATGAATGGAACAATTGAACTAGTAGACCAGTAAGTGATGGCTATGACTTGGAAGGGATTTAATTAGTTACTTCCTTATCAAGTTAGCTATGTTTAGTGTAGTCCAGGAAATACCAAATATGTATGGACTACCCATCTAAGGAACTAGATCCATTCTTTGTGGCTGACGTAATGATACATTGGTTGTTATGTAGTTTGATACAACGAAATGTGAGGACAAGTTGTAACAAGGCGACAGGTCCGAAATATGACCCAATGAAAATATTGTATGAGGACATGATGATTATTATTTAATTCTGAAGTACCGTAATCAATTCGTGTCAGTCCCATTTTCTCCATGTTCTCGTTCTCATGGCTTACATGCCTTTCTCTCAACTTATATTGTGGACACCTGTAGGATATGTGTTCACGAGCTTGAAGCATATTGTTCTACCCTGTCAACCTCCCTGCTTTCATTTTTTGCTTGAGAAAAAACAAAATCAATTTTTCACTGGTCCAGTCTATGCATTACCTGATCCTTTGAGCAAATTTCTTGATCAAGACTCACAACATCTTAACTATGGATCGATTAAGAGTGGTTGTAAGTCTTTTGGATACTAGATAATGAGATCTCATGATTCCATGATTTATTTTATCAAGAGATTTATTTGCAGGGTTTGGCAATGGAAAATATATTACAGAACAACCTATTATAGAGTACTTATGTGCTTCCTGGCATATTTGTAAGAATTATTTCAAAACCAAGCTTTGGACAATTAGTAGATTTAGACATACTAGAGTGAAAAAAGTCAAGGCAGAAGGAATAACAAACTTTGACCATGTCTCTGAGCATGATGCATGACGCAATATGATTGAACATACTGGCGACTCTGAGATCAGGTGTTTCATGTCTTATCGTAGTGCCCAGAGTTACCATAGAAAACTATCCTGAATGAACAAGGACCAGTAGATCTAGATTGGAGCGGAACATAGTCAACAGTGAAAATCAAGCTTTGTTACAGGCAATCTCCTTGCCTTTTCCTATATTATGCTCATGGTTGTTTTCCCTCACCGTCTCTCTGATCCATCGAAATTTTTCAAAAATATCGTTGGTTAAAAGGATTAGAGTAGAATCTAGAGGTTTTGTAATAGAGAGGGAAATGGCCTTACGAAGACTCATGGTTCGGCTTGCTGATGAAAGTGAGGGCTTGCTCATGAAACCAAAGGTTTGGTGACTTCCACAGTCTAGATAAATCCGCATTGCATCCTTGAGATATATCTATGACTATATCCATCATTACAATCGTTGAGAAATTCAATAATTATTAATTTCTCAAATTATTTTCTTTATGAAAAATGCTATTGAATTTCTACAAACACTTAGTCATAAAATGTTGACACAAAAAAACAATGAACAGTATGGATGGAATGCAGTAAGCAAATCATGGTCAGAGTTGGCTCCCTTGTTTTTCCAATGACCGATAAGAGCCATGTCTATGTTGGATGCATTGGTAATGAGCTTGTAAGGGCCATCTTGTTCCCCAATAAATGTACTTCCAACTCTTTTTGGATCCGCACTCTGCAACTAATCTCTAGAGAAAGTCCTCCACTTCAATGAATCATCCACAAAATGAGCTCAAGATGGTGTTTTACAATATATAGTAAAGATTATGGAGCACACCCAGAGGAGCAACCAGGATCGACTTATAGCCATGGTTGAAAAGTATGCTGATGATCACATAGATGAACTAGTGTTTTAATTTTTTTTTTTGAATGTTTAAATCTCTTTGTTCTCTTTAACACTGTAATTTTGTTTAAATATGTTTTTTTTTTGCTCTTTAACACTGTAATTTTTTTTAAACATTAAAACGTTATTGTGGTAATAGGTTTAACACAGAGTAATTCTGTTAAAAAAACTAGTGTCCTTGTGGTCACAAGTTAAGACGACAAGCTTGTCACATACAGACCACCACATACAGAACGCCTTATGGAAGCTAATTCATGTGAAGCTACAATTTCAATTAATTCATGTGGGTATCTCTATTCATTTAGCGAGTTTGTTAGCTTTGGTTTTATGGAAGATTATTAAACACAATTTAAAAAATAGACATTCAAGAAAATTGTTATTTAGAGAGTTTATTAGCTTTGGTTTTATGGAAGATTATTAAACACAGGTAAAAAAATTAGACATTCAAGAAAATGATAGTTTATTAGATTTTGTTTTATGGAATATTATTAAACATAGGTAAAAAAACACACATTCAAGAAAACCGCTCAAAGGGGCGATAAGAAGTTTATATCCAACAAAAATTAACAGTTCAAGGGAGCCATAATCTATAACTGAGCCAGAAAATGGATAAACAGATAGGGATACTTCACAAAAAAATAAATAATAATAATACATGAAATTTGAATGAAAGCAGTGCCATACCGGTAGAACGGCTGCAACACCTGTTGAGCGAAGTGTGAACACTGGAGGTTCAGGTCTACTAACATTAAAGGTAAATAGGAGATCAAGCTTTTAAAATATATATCTGCTACCAGTCAAAGTATCGACCCTGAATATTAGTAACCCCTATGAGTATTTGAGAAAGAAGAAAAGAAAACTAACGCTTAAAAAAAAGAATACATATAAACAAATTTTATGACGCCATATGCCTGGTAGGTTTGAATGAGGTTCCTTTGCTTCTTTCTTGTCTGATGTCATCTCATCGAGGGATTGCTTCCGGTCTGCCTCCTATAGTGCAAACTTCGTGGATGTTGATGACGAAGGGAAAAACAAACGTAGTGAGTTACCCATGATAGGGGTGGGTCGCTTCATAGCTAGGTCTCCTAAGCTAACTGGGCTCTACAGCTAAACACTTTTATAACTAGATAATGATCACCAGTAATTGAATCACACTAACTAACAAAATAAGCTACTTAACCAATGACATAATCAACAGATTCTACTTCATCAACTGCTAAATCGACCGAACTTTATGCTGCTTAAATGAATGCTCAAATTGTTGTTGTTGGGTCTGGACCTTCGGCTTGAACATCAGACTTTTCATCTGGCTCTCAGGATCTCGCTCATGAAATCGATCTCGCTTTGGAATTAGATCTTGTTTTCTAGCATGAGAAGTAATACAATAATTGTCATTAAGTGATCTCGGTGACGCACTGCCTAAAGCATCGTTGGTTCATATGCACATGCAAATAGCCATGTAGCATGTAGTCGGGCATCTCGCCATGTGGTCTGGCACCTGGCCATGAGGTCTGGCCCGGAGACAAGCCTACACATATTACAGGACCAAGAGATCAGACCAACAGATACTTACATATATTAGCAACCAAAACAACAACATTTAATGTTAGTGAAATAATGCTGACATTAGTTTTAGTTTTGGAAATACAAATCAAACAAATTGCATTAACCATGATATTAGAGCCTTTTTGCTTCATAGTTTAGTCTATTTTCCTCACAAAGAGGCCAATAAGATGAGAAAAAATCTTATTGGTGGACGAAACAATGTCCCTATTTGATAGGTTGAATGGCTAGACCAAACTTTAGCTTAAATTAATAACTTAGTCGATTAGTCGCATGGATTAATGCCATCTCTTCAAAAATGATTACTAAAGTTCCATGCCGCAGGTGGCACAGACTAATAATAACACTAAGTCATTATTAACACACCAACAAAGCTATATCCTCAATAATTATAATAAAAACTTTAATTTTATGCCTTCGGTGGGCCTTGGCAGAGCTAACAAGGAAATATAAGAGAAAACTAGAGAACCAAAGACTATCTTAACACAACATATTTATCAACTGCTGCTCATACCATCGATTTCACATAAAAATTTTACCAAGATTAAAATATATCATCAAATCATCATAAAAAGATTACAATTTGATTTCCTTCACATATTTGGCTTCGTCCTCATGACACGCAATGCATGAAGATGAAGCTTATCTTAATTTTCTTTAAAAAAAGGGGAGGGTGATGCTTTGATCATTAGTTCCATTTGTCTCATCAAATGTAGTTCACTCTAACTATCGAAGCTGAAAAGTCGAGTTTGGCACCAAATGAATATGCTCAGTACACGACAAACACATGTACCAGAGGAGCACATGTATGGGCTGAACACAGACAACGGATGAATGTGGGTAGCAGACTAGCAGGTTTGGTACTGGATGGTCAACATTAGTGTCAAACAAAAATGAACACAGGAACGGGATGAGTAGTGTTGGTTCCCTAATAATGATGCCAAATGAGCATGCACAAGGTCTTAGAATCTATTTGAGTCAATCCAAATAATAGAGAATATAAAGAATCAATTATTCTATTTATACTAACCAGAAATCATAACAATCTACTAACCAGAAATCATAAAAATCATGGATTGAATATAAATTATCTAATAGATACATAAGGATGCTAAAATTTATGTTCTTGACAAAGATAGACAACTGGTGAATATGTTGAAGCTAAAATTTATGTTCTTGAAAAAGATAAACGGCTGGTAAATAGGTTTTGAAAGTTAATAAAAATTAAAAGATAATATAGGATATTATAGACATAAAAAAAAATAAGAGAACCAATAGTGAATAATCAAGCTTTCACAAACTATACATGTTAGGGTTTGTTGGTTCAGGTTGTGCCACGTGTTCAAAGCGGTTGTGGCACCTGCTTAAAGCGTATTTATCATTACACCATTTGCCCAATGATTTACCCAAGGTAGTTAGCAAAACAAGTTTTCCACTCCATCTTTGAGTAGGGAGATATAATTTCCATTTCATCATTTCTCCTACATTTAAAGTGAGAGCATCATCCACATTGCATAAACCTATTATGTAACCACATATATACAAATCCTCCTGTCAAAATATGCATATCGAGAGAAGACGAAGTATTGATTTAGAAAAAGAGCTCAACAATTAAAGAAATCTAAGGGAGCATTTACTATAAATGAAAATAAGTGTCCTCTAACTTAATAATTAAGTTTTTATTTGCATGTAACTCTAGATTTGAAAAGAATAAATTTGAGAATTGTAACTTTCCTCATGCGAATGACCAACTTAATCTTCCACTTTATCTCCAAAAACTTAATCCTCCACTTATCTCCACAAAGAAACTCTCTAATAAACTCCAAGAAAGATAAAATGCATAATGCTATAATATTACCTCCAAGAAAAAATGAAAAACATAATTCTCTAGTATAATACTTCTAAAGAAAATGTAAAAGAAAATGCTAACAATTTAATCTTCCACTTTATTTCCAATTCAAAGAAATTCTCTAATACCCTTCTAGAAAGATAAAATCCATAATGATATAACATTATCTCCAAAAAAAAATATGAAAAACATAATTCTCTAATATAACAGTACTTTTAAGGAAAATATAAAATATAATGCTATGAAATATAGATAATATAACCGTATAAACTAACAAAATTTTATTAGAATTACATTGCAAGAAAATTTAGATAATGTAACAATACAAGCAGATTAGGGTTGGAGAAGAGAGCGCAGCAAGGTGC